>PVJS01008375.1:30938-45576 GCA_004027185.1 Glis glis | reverse complement strand
CTTTTCTCAGCCTGCCTCGCAGGTTGGTCTTGAGCAGGGCGCCCCCTGCAGTCGGTGACAGCTTTGGCATCGGTGGGGGCTGGCTCTGTGGTCCGACTGTCTGAAGAAAGAACGCGGGAGCCTGGCGTGGTGGTCTGTAATCCCAGTACTTGGGAGGCTGAGACAGGAGGATTGCAGGTTCGAGGACAGCCTCAGCAAGTAGTGAGACTAATCAACCTAGTGAGACGCTGTTTCAAAATAAAAATAAAATAGGACTGGGGTGGGGGTGTAGCACAGAGGTAGAATGCCCTTGGGTTCAATCCCCAACACCACAAAAAAAAAGAAAAAGAAAAAGAAAAAGAAAGAAAGAAAAGAAAAAAGCGCCCAGGGGAGCTCCTGGAGTTGTTCTGACTGCGGGCTGTCCCCCTCGATGCTGTGGGGTTTACTTTACACACTGGAGAACCGAAGCGGCTGGCATTTGGCCCAATGATAAAACAGGGTATTTTGTTCATAGCTGCCTTTCATTCAGCCCATCAGCTTGGGAAGGAGAATCGAGGCTTAAAGATACCATTTATAATAGTAAACCAGTTATTAGTAATTTATAGGAATAAATAAGTCTCAGCAGCTGGGTGGGGTAGCGCACACCTATAATCCCACTACTTGGGAGAGTGAGACAGGAGGATTGCAGGTTCGAGGCCAGCCTTAACAACGAAGCGAGACTCTCAGCAACCAAGTGAGGCCTTGTTTCAAAACAAAAAATAAAATAGGGCTGAGGGTGTGTAGCTTGGAGGTAGAATGCCCAGGGTTTGATCCCCAGTACCAAAATAAATAAATAAATAAATAACTTTTAAAAATCTCAGTCCTGTACAAAGAAAATTATGAAACTTTATAGAAGGACAATTTATCTATCTATCTATCATCTATCTATCTATCTATTTATTGCAGAAGTGGGGATGGATCCCAGGGGCATTCTACCTCTGAGCTACACTCCCAGCCCTGTTTTGTTTTATTCTTTATTTTGAAACAGCGTCTCACTAAGTTGTGGAGGGCCTCACTAAATAGCTGAGGCTGGCCGTGAACCCGGATCCTACAATCTCAGCCTCCCAAGTACTGGGATTACAAGTGTGCGCCACCACGCCTGGCTATGGAAGGGTAATTTAAAAACAGAAACTTAAAAAAAAAGTGTGAGATACGTTGGTGGATAGGATGGCTTATTCTCTTTTCAGTTGCAATTCCAACAAAATTCCCTTCTCCCTCTCCTTGTCCCCCCACTCTAACTCAAAACCCCAAGGCGTGGAGGTTCTGCGGCCTTCTCTCCATCTGCCCACGCCTCTCGTGTTCCTGCTGATTCTCATTTATTTCAATCCTTTCTTCCTTATTTTTCTTTAAGTGCAGCTAAGTTGAATTATTATTATTTTCTTCTGGTGATTGAACCCAGAGTCATTCTACCTCTGAGCTACACCTCCAGCCCATCTTATTTTGAAACAGGGTCTCCCCAAATTGCGGAGGGTCTTGCTAAGTTGCTGAGTGATCCTCCTGTTTTAGCCTCCCAAGTACTGAGATTACAGGTGTGCGCCACCATGCCCAGCTTAAGTTAAACTTTCAAAGATGCTCATCTAAGCAGGTCACTGCCTGCTGACCCCCCTCCAGAGCCTTGCAGCCGCCCTGGGAACAGAGCCCAGACTCCCTAGCATGGCGCCCTCCACGCCTCCCTTTCTCCTTTAACACCGGAGGCGCGCCTGCTAACTAGTCACAGCTGAACTTGGCTCCTGTTTTCCTTGATCTGCCAAGGCTTGATCAACTGTTTTTCCTAATTGCCACAGCCTTAATTTCCTTTATCCGAAAGATGGAGATCATAATACCTGTACTGTATGGCTTCAGTATCTGCCTAGTGGTCGGTAGGGTGACCATAAAACCTTCGTTTCATTTGTTTGTCTGTTTGTCCTACTGGGGATAGAACTCAGGGGCATTCTACCTCTGAGCTACATTCCTGGCCCTATTTTTTTATTTTGAGACAGAGTCTCGTTAAGTTGCTGAGGGTTTTGCTAAGTTGCTGAGGCTGGCCTCAAACCTGCAATCCTTCTATCTCAGCCTCCCAAGTACTGGGATTACAGGCGTGCGCCACCATGCCGGGCTCCAAACTACATATTATATCATAAATTTTGCACAATCTCAACCATCCTCCCCCAGTTCTTTGCATTGAAAGACCCAACTTAAACCAGACCCTCTGAGCCTTGTCCAACCTGTGACCTCCTCCTGCGACACTAAGGAGACTGTACAGGGAGCGGGCCACCTTGCTGCATTAAGCAATAGCCTCAGCTTTGCGGATAAACAGGTGATTGGGACAATCCCTTTGTACTCACAAAAGCATCCCAGTTTGGATGATAAAGGATTCTTATTATTATAAATTATGTTACCCTACTGATAAATGTAACATTTATTATTGTCATTTAATCCTCACAATCGCCCTACTAAGTACGTATAGAAAATCACACCCCAAAGACTGGCGCTTTGACACACTAAGAAACTGTCTTCTAGCCTCGTCTCCCTTCTCCCCCTTGAACACAGGGAGAGGCTGTCTACACCGGGAGAGGCTGTCTACACGGAGAGGCTGTCTCTGAAATTCTGTATCCGAATTAAGACCAGACTGTACAGGGAATGCAACTTCCTTCCATCCTGCCCGCTGGACAGACTTCCATTACTAGATAATGTCTGTCCTGTGGGTTTATTCAAATTCCAAAGAGATTCATTTTACAAGCTAATTTCAGACTTCTGGACCATTGTTCCCTCAATAATCACTTAGGATGGCTCATTGTCTGCATTCCCCAGCCCCCTCTCCCCTGCGGGAAAGGGCCCTATAATTTCTGAATTCTATTAGGTAAGTGGGTGCTCACAGTACATGCTCCTGTGATTTTGAAACAGGGTATCCCTAAGTTGTAGAGGGCCTGGCTAAATTGCTGAGGCTGGCCTCAAACCTGTGATCCTTCTGTCTCAGCCTCCCAAGTACTGGGATTACAGGTGTGCACCATCACGCCCAGCTTGATAACGTTCACTTTGATCACTTATTTTAGGCTGCGTCTGCCAGGCCTTTTCAATGGAAAGCTATCCTTTGTCCTTTGTAATTAATATTATATGGGGTAGTATTTTAAAACTATGTAAATATAATTGTTCATCAAACTTTCTCTTTATTTGATTCACATCAATAGTTCAGACTCATGTTTCTTATTTTATTCAATGGGTTGCAATCTGTTACTTCATCATTTATTTATTCATTTTGGTACTGGGAATTGAACCCAGGGGTAGTCTACCTTGGAGCTATACCTCCAGCCCTTTTTATTTTGAAACAGGGTCTTGCTAGGTTGTTGAGGGTCTCGCTAAGTTGCTGGGGATGGTTTTGAACCTGTGATCTTTCTGTCTCAGCCTCCCAAGTACCAGGATTACAGGTACATGCATTATTTATTTTGATGCCCTAATTGTTCAGATTTGGCCACTGGGAGTGCCTTCACCCTGACTTCCCTATTTTTTCTTTTTAATGATCTTCATTGACTTTATTTTCAGTTTTACAGCTAGGTAATATTTTGTTCCCTGAAGTAGAAGTGTTCCCTGTAGCTTTTTTTTTTTTTTTCAGTACTGGGGATTGAACCCAGGGGCATTTTACCTCCGAGCCACACCCCCAGCCCTATTTTTTATTCTTTATTTTGAAACAGGGTCTTGCTAAGTTGCGGAGGGCCTCACTAAGTAGCTGAGGCTGGCGGTGAACCCGGATTCTCTGATCTCAGCCTCCCAAGTATTGGGATTACAAGCGTGCGCCACCACACCCAGCTTCCCTCTTTTTATTTATATTTATTTATTCATTCATTTTGGTACTGGGGATTGAACCCAGGGGCATTCTACCCCCAAGCTACACCCCCAGTCCTATTTTTTATTCTTTATTTTGAAACAGGGTCTCACTAAGTTGCAGAGGGCCTCACTAAGTAGCTGAGGCTGGTGGCGAACATGCAATCCTCCTGTCTCAGCCTCCCAAGTACTGGGATTACAAGCGTGCGCCACCATGCCCGGCCCCTGTAGCTTTTTGAAATGTTCCCTTATTCACCAATTCTTTGTTTTGGTAGACAGGTAAATGTTTTTTATTCTCCTGAAAGGTTGAATTTGGTGTCGAATTCAGTGACTTGCGTTTTGCTCAAAGGGCAGCATTTTCTGTTAAAATGAAATCTCCTTCCAGAATATTAAATCATGTGGCATGGACAGATAGAAATGAGAACACCGATTTATCAATGGGAGCTCTCACTGAGCGTCTGTTACAGCAAGAGAAATGAGTCCGTTCCGGATTTTCTCCATTAGGAGACTATAATTAGCAACCGAGCCTTTGCATAGCATTTTTAAAGTCACTCCTAATTTACAGTTTCTCATAAAAATTGTGTATTTGTTGTTCTGTGAAAGGTTATTAATAGTTCTGCAGACTCTCTTAGGAAACGGATTGCACATTTAAATTGTCTTTTCAGGCACTTGAGAGTGAGCACTGTCCCCGGCCTCCACACTCAGTACACAGGGATCTGTGCACGAGGGCCTCCCTGCTACGTTGCAGCCGGCTCCTGGGCACGCCTCCGATGTCCGCACACTATACCTGCCCGGCCCTACTCAGCCTGGTGTGCTACTGACGCCCAGGTGCTGCTGGTCGGAGGGACCAGGTGGTGATGCACCGAGTCTCGCTGTGCCCACAGGGTGGCAGCATTTAGCCAGGGCTCCAGCCCACCAGGGGCATGGCGGTGCTTGGGAATTTTTTTTTTTTTTTTTCTGTACCGAGGAAGGGATTGAACCCAGGGGCATTCTACCTCCAAGCTACACCCCCAGCCCTATTTTATTTTTTATTTTGAAACAGATTCTCACTACGTTGCTGAGGGTCTAAGTTGCCCAGGCTGTCCTTGAACCTGCGATTCTCCTGTCTCAGTCTCCCAAGTACTGGGATTACAGGTGTTATTGCCCACCCTGTCTTCAGTGTGCCTCACAGATTGGGGTAATATTTTGAGACTGTGGGCATCTCTCTGTGCCAGGCCTGTTAGGTCCAAATTTATGGTAGCTACACTTTTGGCAAGTAGGCTGAACTGGCCAGCTCAGCCCATGTACAAGTCATTAGATGCACAGGATCACTGGTGCTATTTAAAGAGAATTGAGGAAGGAGGAATGATTGAGCACCTGCTGTATGCTGTGTGCTTTAAATGGGGGGGATTCTCAAACTTGAATGGGCGTCAGAATTGCCTGGAGGGACAGGTTAAAACACAGACCGCTGGGCCCCAAAGCTTCTGGTCCAGTAGGTCTGGGTTGGGGCCTGTGTACGTGCATTTTAACATGTTTTCAGGTGATACTGATACCGGTGGACCAGGGAATCACTGCTTTATTTTATTTATTTATTTTTATACTTTTATTGGTGCATTGTAGTCTCACATCATAATGTAGTTCAGAGTGATAGGACCATACACGCACACAGTATTTTATTTTGTGATATTGGGGATGGAACCCAGGGGCATTCTACCTCTGAGCTATACCCCCAGCCCTGTTTTTTATTCTTAATTTGAAGCAGGGTCTCACTAAGTTGCTGAGGCCGGCTGTGAACCTGTGATCCTCCTGTCTCAGCCTCCCAAATACTGGGATTACAAGCATGAGCCACCATGCCCGGCTCCACAGTATTTTATTTTTGGCACTGGGGATTGAACCCAGGGGCATCTACCTCTGAGCTACACCCCCAGCCCTATTTATTTCTTTCTTTTTTTTTTTGAAACAGGGTTCTCACTAAGTTGCCAAGGGCCTCACTAAGTTGCTGAGGCTGTCCACAAACCTGAGATCCTCCTGTCTCAGCCTCCCAAGTACTGCAATTACAGGCCACCACGCCCAGCTGGAATCACTGTTTCAAACCATCACATTTAGCGCCGGGCGTGGTGGCGCACACTTGTAATCCCAGTACTTTGGGAGGTGGAGACCGGAGGATCCGGGTTCGCGGCCAGCCTCAGCTTGCACACGCGCACGCTTGAGTGTTCTCTCTCCCTGTCTCCCCCTCCCTGTCTCTCTCTCTCTCTCTCTCTCTCCCTCCCTCCCTCCCTCCCTCTCCCTCTCTCTCTCTTTCTAGTGAGGCCCTCCGCAACTTCGTGAGACCTGGTTTCAAAATAAAGTATAAAAAATAGGGCTGGGGGTGTAGCGCGGAGGTAGAACGCCCCTGGGTTCAATCCCTGGTACCGCAAAAGAAACAAACAAACAAACAAAAAACATCACATTTATTTGGACATGGTGGCGTGCGCTTGTAATCCCAGTACTTAGGAGGCTGAGACAGGAGGATTGCCGGTTCGAGTCCAGCCTCAGCAACTTAGAGAGGCTCTCAGCAACACAGCAAGTCCCTGTTTCCAAATAAAAAATAAAATAGGGCTGGGGGTGTAGTCTGGAGGTAGAAGGCCCCCTGGGTTCCATCCCCAGTACCACAAACAAAACAAAAACAAAACCAACAATTACATTTAACCCTTAGCGGCCCTTTGTCTAGGTATTATTGCCCCCATTTTGTAGATGAGAAAACTGAGGGTCAGAAGTGCAAATAATTTGGGGCTGGGGTGTAGCGCAGAGTTAGAGCACTTGTCTACCATGTATGAAGCCCGGAGTTCAATCCCCACACTGCAAAAAAAGAAAAGCTTAAATAACTTACCCTAGCTTACTTACCCTACTAAGTAGAGAGCTGGAATATGGCTCCTGGTCAGTTTGACTCCAACCCTTCTTCCATCTACTGCACCCTTCTGGAAGAAAAAGGGAGTGAGCCGGGCACGGTGGTGCACACCTGTAATCCCAGTATTCAGGAGGCTGAGACAGAAGGATCGCAGGTGTGAGGCCAGCTCCAACAACTTAGTGAGACCCTCAGCAACTTAGTGAGACCCTGTTTCAAAATACAAGAATAAAAAGGGCTGGGAGTATAGCTCAGAGATAGAATGCTCCTCAGTTCAATCCCCAGTACCCCAAAAATAAAAATAAATAAATTTTAAAAAAAGGAAGAAAAAGGGAGTGAATATGCACGCTGGAGGTTTCTTTGAATCACGTGGCTGCAAACCACAAGAAACGAGGTGAAGCAGCACACCATGCCTGTGATTTTTTTTAGGAGCTCAGCAATAATAATTCATCTTCGCAATTTCTTTGGTTCGAAAGTAATGAAGAAAACTGCCAAACTGGAATGAACGGGCAGGCTGTGCGCGAGGGGGACATGATTGCCTGTGCTAGGCGTTGAAAATTGAAATGTCTCTGGAAATGAGATATTGGGGCCATAGGTATTTCAATCACCAAATGCTAACGGAGGAGCTGGATTGCCGTGTGAAAACGAGGCAGGAGTGAGCAATTAGAAAGCCCACGAGCTTGCCCACGGAGGAGGACGCTGGTTGTCTATGGGAATGAACGCGGGCATGGGGGAGCTTTCTCAGCAGATCGATGGCGCTGCTGCAGGTTCCAGCCATCGCGGGGCCCTCGCGGGGCCCTCGCGGAGCCCTCGCGGAGCCCTCGCGGGGTCAGGCTGGGATGTTCTCAGTCTGTTCTAGAAATACAACCCAGGCACAGCTTTCCCCAACACAACCCCCTCCCTACCTTTATATCAAATGTTAAACCTGATCTCTCAGAGGCAGGGGTAGACTTTTTTTTTTTTTTTTTGCAGTACTGGGGATTGAACCCAGGGGCGTTCTGCCTCTGGGCTACACCCCCAGCCCTATTTTTTATTCTTTATTTTGAAACAGGGTCTCACTAAGTTGCGGAGGGCCTCACTAAGTAGCTGAGGCTGGCGGCAAACCCGGATCCTCCTGTCTCAGCCTCCCAAGTTCTGGGATTACAAGCGTGCGCCACCATGCCCGGCTAGGGGTAGACTTTTATTCTAAATATTTGTGAAGAACAGGTAAGACACAGGAAGGAGAACAGAAAGAAAAAGAGACAACAACCTTGGCTAAAGAAGTGCCTTCCAATCTGGCTGAACAAAATGGTCTCCTCCCCTCGGCCAGGCTCCTGCTGGGTCTGGTCCTTTTGCTCATTTGCGATCATCTCTCCTGATGTTTCTACACCCAACAGGCTCACTCTGTGGTCCCAGTACTTGCAGTACTTGGGAGGCTGAGATAGGAGGATCACAGGTTGGAGGCCAGCCTTAGCAAATTAGCAAGACTCTCAGAAACTTAGCAAGATCCGGTTTCAAAATAAAAAATAAAAATGGCTAGGGGTGTAGCTCAGAGATAGAACACTTCTGGGTTCAATCCCCAGCACCTGCCTCTCCCCTGCAGAAAAAAAGCAGCCAGAGAGGCCCTCCTAGAGGGACAGGAAAGCAAGCTGGAGGACTTTACATTTAGAGAGGTCCTAGCTGTGCTGGCCACTTCTGGGCCCAGACGGGTCTCATCAGCTACCTGGAGTAGCCGTCTCCAAAGACAAACTTAGTCTTCTAACCTGGACTTCCAGAGCCTGCCCCAGACCTGAGGCTGCCTGAACACTTCTTCTTCCTTGAAAGCGATTATAACCACGCACTTGGTGTTTATTTATTTACTCGGTACTGGGGATTGAACCCAGGGGCATTCTGCTTCTGAGCTATACCTCCAGCCCCATTTTATTTTTTATTTTGAAACAGGGTCTCGCTAATTTGCTGAGTCTGGCCTCCAACCTGCGATCCTCCTGTCTCAGCCTCCCAAGAACTGGGATTACAGGTATGTGCCACCACACCCAACTCTATCCAAGCTCTTGGAAAAGGGAAGTGCCTATGTTGGGGGGGCAGGGGTGTCCCTGAGCAGTGGACTCACTGGAAGGAGACTAGGAATGAAGAGTGTGGGGCCAGACTGTGTACCAGAGAGGCCCAGGACCCGCCCTGCCCACCTCCTGCAGCCCCAGCTCACAGGGAGCGCCTAGACCAAAGCCTGGGCTTCAGCCCCTTCACCCTGATAATGTGTCAGCTTTGCATTACTGTGGCAAAATACCCCAGAAAATCAAATTTAAAGGGGAGAAAGGCTGATTTTGGCTTATGGTTTCAATCCTTGGTTGCTTGGCATTGTGGCTTTGGGCCCACGCGGGTACAGTACACCAGGCAGGAGTGTATGGTGGAGAAGGCCTGTTTACCTCAAGACAGCCACGAATCAAAAAGAGAGACAGGGCCGGGCGTGGTGGCGCACGCTTGTAATCCCAGTACTTGGGAGGCTGAGACAGGAGGATCACAGGTTCGCGGCCAGCCTTAGCTACTTAGTGAAGCCCTCCACAACTTAGTGAGACCCTGTTTCAAAATAAAGAATAAAAATAGGGCTGGGGTTGTAGCTCAGAGGTAGAACGCCTCTGGATTCAATCCCTAGTACCACAAAATAATAATAATAATAATAATAATAAAATAGGGCTGGGGGTGTGGCTTGGAGGTAGAATGCCCGGGGTCCAATCCCCAGTACTGCAAACAAACAAACAAACAAACAAAAAACAAAAAGAGAGACAGGAAAGGGTTGCAGTGGTCCAATAGCCCTTCAAGGGAATGCCCCCAATGACCTAACTTCCTTCCACTAGGCCCCGCCTCCCAGAAGTTCCACCCCCCACCCAATACCATCATGAGCTGGAGACCAAGCCTTCAACACATGGGTCTTGGAAGGACACTCCTAATCCAAACTATAGCACCAGATAAAGCAAAAATAATACTTAAAAATATGGCCTGGACTGGCACAGTGGCACATGCCTGTAATTCCAGCACTTGGGAGGGGCTTTCTGCAATGTGGGCCTTGAAGCTTGCCGCAGTTTTTCCAGGCACAGTGTAAGGATGAGCCGGGCGGGCAGGGCCAAGGCACGTGAGAAACCACAAGGGAAAAAAGTATGCCGGGCGTGGTGGCGCACGCTTGTAATCCCAGTACTTTGGGAGGCAGAGACCGGAGGATCCAGGTTCGCAGCCAGCGTCAGCTTGCTCTCTCTCTCTCTCTCTCTCCCTGTCACTCTCTCTCTCTCCTTAGGCCCTCCGCAACTTCGCGAGACCCGGTTTCAAAATAAAGTATAAAAAATAGGGCCAGGGGCGTAGCGCGGAGGTAGAATGCCCCTGTGTTCAATCCCCGGTACCGCAAAAAAAAAAAAAAAAGAAATGCAAATCTCTGTCAGACCACATGCCTGTAATCCCAGGACTTGGGAGGCTGAGACAGGAGGATCACAGATTCAAGGCCAACCTCAGCCACTTTGTGAGGAGACCCTCAGCAACTTAGTGAGACCCTGTTTCAAAATAAAATAAAATGGGGCTGAGGATGTAGCTCAGAGGGAGAATGCTCCTGGGTTCAATTCACAGGAGAGAGAGAGAGAAAGAGACAGAGAGAGCGAGAGAGAGGCAGATCTCTATAAAATTAGATTGGGAGGAAATATTTGTCAGCTCTAAGGGGTCCTGATGATTGGGAGGATCATCAAGATTGTACTTCGGAGGCAGTAAAACCTCTTTTTAATCACAGCGGATGGCGTGCTAGACTCCCGGGGCGGAAGAGGAGCCGAGCCAGCTGCATTCTTGATGTGCGGCCCCTGGGCCACCAGGCTGGGATTTCCAGCCCTCTTGATTTTATGCTGATGGAGTCAGAAGCTAGGCATGGAAGAGACTAGAAAGCATGATGATTTGAGGATGAAGAGGCAATGGGGTGAGCTCCTTCTGGGTAAATGCGGAGCTTGAACATGAGCCACTCTACCCAGCAGCACAAGGTGGGCTGGCCTGTGCCGGGGAGGTGGCCTCCCACATCATCCTCGCACTTCATCTTCACAGCCACCGCGGGCTGAGAGCTGTCATCATCCCCGCTTTACAGAGGGGAACCTTTACAGAGGGGAAGCTCAGACTCCAAGTGACTCTCATACGGGGTTACTGGCCAGCAAGCACCCAAGTCAGGCTAAGAACCCTGGCCTGGCAGACTAAATCCAGGTTTTTTTTTTTTTTTTTGGTGTGTGTGTGTGTGTAACTGGGGATTGAACCCAGGGTCATTCTACTGCCGAGCTATCCCCCAGCCCTATTTTATTTTTATTTTGAAACAGGGTCTTGCTAGGTTGATGAGAGTCTCATTACTTGCTGAGGCTGTCTTCGAACCTGTGATCTTCCTGTCTCAGCCTCCCAAGTACTGGGATTACAGGCATGCACCACCATGCCTGGCTAAATCCAGGTATTGAGTACCTATGCTTTTTTGTTATTGTTGTTTTTTGTGGTTCTGGTGATTGAACGCAGGAGCATTCTACCTCCTCTGAGCTACACCCCCAGCCTTTTATATTTTAAAGCATGGTTTTGCTAAGTTGCTAAGGATCTTACTAAGTTGCTGGGGCTGGCCTTGAACCTGCGATCATCCTGTCTCAGCCTCTCAAGTACTGGGACTGCAGGCACCATGTTTGCTATTTATTATTATTATTAATTATTATTATTATTATTTTGTGGTACTGGGGATTGAACCCAAGGGCATTCTTCCTCCAAGCTATATCCTCAGCCCTTTTTATTTTTTATTTTATTTTATTTTATTTTTTTGTGGTACTAGAGTTTGAACCCAGGGATATTCTCTCTCTGAGCTATATACCCCTAGTCCTATTTTATTTTTTATTTTGAAACAGGGTCTCACTAACTTGCTGGGGACCTCTCTAAGTTGCTTAGGCTGGCCACAAACCTGCAATCCTCCTATCTCAGTCTCTCACGTACTAGGATTACAGGCATGCACCACCCTACCCAGCCATTTTATGCTGTTGTTGTTTTTTTGTTTGTTTTACACAGGGCTGGCCTCAAACTTTCAATCCTTTTGTCTCAGCCTCCCAAATATTGGGATTATAGGTGTGTGCCACTGCAACTGGCTTTCAACAATTTTCTAGAATGGCTCACAGAACTCAGGAACCCACACTTATGTTTATCAGTTTATTATAAAGGATATTATGAAACATACAAATGAACATCCGGTTGAGGAGGTGCCTATGATGTAGTCCTGAAGGGTCCCAAGTCCAGGACTCTGTCCCAGTGAGGCTGGGGTGCACCACCCTCCTGGCACGTGGGTGCGTTCACCCACCAGGAAGCTCTCAGACCCTATCACTTGGGGGATTATAGAAGCTTCAATAGGTAGGTGCGATCAATTATTATGATTGTTATTTTAGTACTGGGGATTGAACCCAGGACATTCCACCTCCTAGCTACACCCCTAGCCCTTTTTCTTTTGAAACAGGGTCTCGCTAAGTTGCCGAGGGTCTCACAGAGTTGCTGAGGCTGGCCTCGAACCTGCGATCCTGTCTCAGCCTCCCAAGTACTGGGCTTACAGGTGTGTGCCACCATGCCCGTCTTGTCTGTGTTCTGACAATGCCCAGCACGCATTTTCTCATTTGAACTGAAACCAAATAGGGTCCTCGGTTCCCAGATTTGTGTGTTGCGTAAACATTGCATTGTTATTCTTAGGGGAAAAAAAATTCTCCAGGAAATCCTAAGAGTAGATTTGGTAGGATTCCTAAATTCTGCAGTTCAGCCTGAGCTCCAGATCCACCTTCTCCTTCCAACTGGTGGGAGGCAAGGAGGGTGTTCGCAGAAAGGGCACTTGAATCACGTCTTCCAGACCTGACATTTCCCTCGATGAGTGACTGGGGTGTGGGTGCCCCGTTGCTCTATGTATTCTTTCTTGAGAAATTCTTGATTGCTTTTAAGTGATACCCCAGTGTTTGAAAGTAGGAGGCAGAGCAGATTTGGAAAGCAGCATTAGCTACGGCAGCGGCAGCATATCAAATGCATTGCCCCACCTTTGCTTTTCCAGGGGACAGGATTGCATCTTAAGAGATGCTATTAAGTGTAACTCGTCCCCAGGAAACAACAGTGTAAATTTCCAATTCAAGCTGCAAAGGCTGCAAAGAGATTAAGTTAATTTTAGCTAATCTTCCTTTACTCTTTGCAATGGTGGCTTCAATGAAGATTAATAACCTTGACCACCTTTAGGATAATCCACTGTAATGCTGGATATAAAATTGCATCATTTTAATCTAACTTAATGTGTCCTAACCAGTGGGAGTTCTTGTCGCTTTGTAAGCATTAGTTCCAATCTTTCTTTCTTTTTTTGTTTTTGTGGTACTGGGGATTGAACCCAAAGGCATTCTACCTTTGAGCTACACCCCAGCCCTGTTTTATTTTTTGTTTGAAGACAGGGTCTCGCTAGGTTGATGAGAGTCTCACTACTTGCTGAGGCTGTCCTCAAATCTGTGATCCTCCTGTCTCACCCTCCCAAGTACTGGGGTTACAGGCATGTGCCACCACGCTCAGCTCACTCCAAACTCTTTCAAACTAAAGGCAGATAACTTTTGTGGTACTGGGATTGAACCCAGGGGTATTCTACCTCTGAGCTACACCCCCAGCCCTTTTTAAAATTATTATTATTATTGTTGTTATTATTTGGTACTGGGGATTAAAACCAGGGGCATTCTACCTCCGAGCTATATCCCCAGCCCTATTTTATTTCTATTTTGAAACAGGGTCTCGCTAGGTTGTTGAGTCTCACTACTTGCTGAGGCTGTCCTCGAACCTGCGATCCTCCAGTCTCAGCCTCCCAAGGACTGGGATTACAGGCGTGCGCCACCACACCCTGCTCAGAAGGTATTTTCAACGTGGCATGGCAAGGTTCCAGTCTAGTCTAGTTCCTGCCTCTCATTCTCCATCCAGTTTGGGGCAAATCACATTTCTTGGACTTACGTTTCCTATGTGTAAGGCGAGGGCCATGACCTAGACGAATGGCTCCACACCTGTGGCCTGTCCTCATCTGCATCCACGTTCAACCTTAGCACCTGGTTTATTGACTGACATTCAAAGTCTTTCCCTGGAGGCCTGAGACAGTTCCTTTTCCCTCGAATTGCTCTATTTCTGTTGACCTCAAGGGGGCGCTCTGACTCCCCTGAATATGAATTAGCAGACTTGTCCATTTCCGGGTACAGGGGCCCACCTTTGCATTCTAATGCCCTATTCTTCCAACATTCACCGCTCTGCATAATGTAATAGCGGGTCAAGTGTTCTTTAAGATAGGAGACATGATTTTATTTAGTGGTTGAATATAGTTATGAAAAGAGAAATGGGCGTAACAACAGGTTATCCTATTTTTTTTAAGTTTAGCAACACACCTGCTAGTGAGGACAAGGTGTTATTTTTAACTTTTCTTTTTTCTTTGCCTAATAAGAAATGTCAGTGTGGCCCTTCCCCACTCCTCGCCCAGAGCTGAGGCCAAAGGAAGACATTACGCCCTGACAGACAGTCAGAAGAAAGCAGGACAGGCTGTGGCAGCCGACAGCAGAATACTGAGTGTACAATCCCAGGCTGAGGCAGTGGTGGGCCTGTGCACGTACAGCCTGAATACAAATTAGTGCAGGTTTATGGGTCCAGGACTGAAAAGAAGCAAGGGAAGCTGAAAAGGAATTGAGCTTGGAGCATATCATCATCTTTATAAAAATCTCTCCCAGCCGAGCGTGGTGGCGCACGCTTGTAATCCCAGTACTTTGGGAGGCAGAGACCGGAGGATCCAGGTTCGCGGCCAGCCTCAGCTCTCTCTCTCTCTCTCTCTCTCTCTCTCTCTCTCCCTCTCCCTGTCTCTCATTCTCTCTCTCTCTCTCTCTCTCTCTCTCTCTCTCTCTCTCCTTAGTGAGGCCCTCCGCAACTTCGTGAGACCCGGTTTCAAAATAAAGTATAAAAAAT
>PVJS01008375.1:0-30838 GCA_004027185.1 Glis glis | reverse complement strand
GGGACGTGCCCACTGCCACCCCCGATTCTCCTCCTGGATCTCCAAGGATTGAGGGGACCAGCTTGGGTGTTTTCTTTTCTTCCTTTCATTTTCCTCTTCCTCCATTTTTTTTTTTTGTGGTACTAGGGATTGAACCCAGGAGCATTCTCCCCTCTGAGTTACACCCCCAGCTCCTTTTATTTTTTATTTTGAAACATGGTCTCACTAAGTTGCTGAGGCTGGCCTCAAATCTGCAATCCTCCTGTCTCAGCCTTTCAAGTATTGGGATTATAGGTGTGCACCACCATGCCTGGCTAGCTTGGGTGTCTTCTTTTTTCTTTCTTTCTTTCTTTCTTTTCTTTTTTTTTTTTTTTTACTGGGGATGGAAGCCAGAGGCCTTTTACCTATGAGCTACACCCCCAGCCCTATTTTATTTTTTATTTGGAAACAGGGTCTCACTAAGTTTCAGAGAGCCTCACTAAGTTGCTGAGGTTGGCCTCGAACCTGTGATCCTTCTGTCTCAGCCTCCCAAGTACTGGGATTACAAGCATGTGCCACTATGCCCAGCTTAGCCTGGGTGTTTTCAAAAGCTTTTGAGGGGATTCTACTGAGAGGCAAAGCCTTTGAGCCGGGGCTGCAATAAATGGATTCTCTGCTTGTTGCTTTATTTGAACATAGCTGTGGGTTTGTTTTATCACCTTCAGTATGACTAGGTATTCTCACTGATGAATAGACATTCATCTAAGGGACACAGTTCACTCCTTCTAGGACATTAAAATGACTAGGTGTTGCTAGGCGTGGTAGCCTGTAATTCTAGTACTTGGGAGGCTGAGACAGGAGGATTGTAGGTTCGAGGCCAGTCTCAGCAACTTAGCAAGACCCTCAGTAATTTAGGCAGACCCTGTTTCAAAACTAAATAATAAAAAAGGGCTGGGGTGTCTCTTGGAGGTAAAATGTCCCCGGGTTCAATCTCCAGTATAGAAAGAAAGAAAAAAAAGAAAAAAAAGAAAAGAAAAGAAAAGAAAAGAAAAGAAAGAAAGAAAGAAAGAAAGAAAGAAAGAAAGAAAGGAAGGAAGGAAGGAAAAGAACAGGGTAGGTATTAAATCCTTTTGTATGTCTCTGCCAACATTAACACCAGCGTGGGCCTGGCCTGACTTAGAAAAAGCAACCTTTTCCAAGGGTGGATGTGTGTGTGTGTGTGTGTGTGTGTGTTTGTGTGTGTGGTGGGGGATGCTGGGGACTGAACCCAGGGGCATTCCACCTCTGAGCTACACACCCAGCCCTTTTTATTTTTTATTTTGAAACAGGGTCTCCTAAGTTGCTGAGGCTGCGATCTTCCTGTCTCAGCCCCCCAAGTACGTGTGCCACCACACCCAGCTCTGTTTTGAATCTAAATTAATTTCTTCCTTTAGAAATTTCTGCTTTCACAAGTGGAGATGCAGGGACAGGAGGAGCTAAGATGAAAGGGAAGCAGCCGCTGGCGTTTCTGGTTTTCTGTGTTAGTCTGGTCCCCTCTGGGTTTCATCTAATGCCACCATGCAGCCACTGCACAGACACCGGAACATGGGTAAATGCCCACTCTCTCGGCTGCTCAGCCTCCCAAGTACTGGGATTACAGGCCTGTGCCACCATGCCCAGTCCCTTAATTTATTGGCCTTAGATGAAAGGTATTACTGTTTATATATACAAATATCATTATTTAGTAATTATGCAAAAAAAATATATTCACTGGAAATTTCATGGCAAACATTCATTTGTATGGGATTTTTGGAAGAGAACTTTCAGGAATGGACGCTAATAGAAATACAGTTATATATCTATGGATGGAACCCAGGGGCATTCTACCTCAGAGCTACATCCCCAGCCCAATTTTTTATTCTTTATTTTGAAACAGGGTCTCACTAAGTTGCAGAGGCCTCACTAAGTAGCTGAGGCTGGCCGCGAACCTGTGATCCTCCTGTCTCAGCCTTTCAAGTACTGGGATTACAAGTGTGCGCCACCACGCCCGGCTTAGATATGTTTTTTGAAAAATATTTTGGCTACTAACCTAGAAAAAGTCCCAAATATTAGATATGTTTTTCTGAAAGCACACAGGTCACCTTAGTATTATTGTGTTTATATCTAGAGCTCAGAAAAACTCATGGGGAGAGAAGTGAGGTTCAGGGATATCAACTTGGGGACTTCCTTTCCCCTCCCCCGATGCCAGGCCTCCAGAACCCCAATTCCACAGGGGTGCCCACAGCCGGGGAATGGCTGGAGACTGTGGTCTTTCTGGTCTGTCCTGACATGTCATAGTGCATCTTCTGATGACACTGTATACAGACCATTACTCTTTGATTTGGTCCCAGCTGATGTGGGGTGTCTTGCCATAGGGGGCAGGGAGCTAGACATATTTTTTGGTTTAAAGAGTATATGAGCCGGGCGTGGTGGCGCACGCTTGTAATCCCAGTACTTTGGGAGGTGAAGACCAGAGGATCCGGGTTCATGGCCAGCCTCAGCTCTCTCTCTCTCTCTCTCTCTCTCCGTCTCTCTCTCTCTCTCTCTACTTAGTGAGGCCCTCTGCAACTTCGTGAGACCTGGTTTCAAAATAAAGTATAAAAAAATAGGGCCGGGGGCGTAGCGCGGAAGTAGAACGCCCCTGCGTTCAATCCCCGGTACCGCAAAAAAAAAAAAAAAAAAAAGTATATGAAGCTGAGCATGGTGGCATGTGTCTGTAATCCCAGCGCTTGGGAGGCTGAGACAGGAGGATAGCAGGTTTGAGGCCAGCCTTGGCAATTTACTCAAGACCCTCAGCAACTTAGACCCTGTTTCAAAATAAAAAATAAAATAGGGCCAGGGGTGTAGCTTGGAGGTAGAATGCCTCTGGGTTCAATCCCCAGTTTAAGAAAAAAAAGAAAAGAAAAAGAAAAAGAAAGAAAACGATACAAGGAGGATTGCAGGTTCTAGGCAAGTGTGCAGTAACTTAGAAAGAACCTGTTTCAGTCGGGCGTGGTGGTGCACACTGTAATCCCAGTACTTGGGAGGCTGAGACCAGAGGATCGCGGGTTCGGGGCTAGCCTCAGCTACTTAGTGAGGCCCTCTGCAACTTAGTGAGACCCTGTTTCAAAATAAAGAATAAAAAATAGGGCTGGGGTGTAGCTCGGCGGTAGAATGCTCCTGGGTTCAATCCCCAGTACCGCAAAAAAAAAAAAAAAGAAAGAACCTGTTTCAAAATAAAAAATATACCTGGGTATGGCGGCACACGACTGAAATCCTAGTACTTGGGAGGCTGAGACAGGAAGATCGCAGGTTCTTGGCCAGCCTCAGCAACTTAAGGTCCTCTGTAACTCAGTGAGACCCTGTTTCAAAAATTAGAACAAAATGAAATAAAACAAACAAACAAAAAAAAAACTAGGGTCGGTGGTATAGCTCAGAGGCAGAATGCCCCTGGGTTCAATCCCCGGTACCATAAAAACAAAACAAAACAAAAACATACAGGGCTGGGGGTGTAGCTCAGTGGTAGAACATCCCTGGGTTCAATCCCCAGTATCCCCCCACCACAGATTAAAAAAATATAAAAAATAAGGGTCTACAATGCATCCTTGAGCTCCTGAGTGGAGTGATAGAAACCTGGCAGCTCCTCCTAGAGCTCTGGGTCCTCCTCCTCTGTCTTCTCCTCCTTTTTATGGTACTAGTGATTGAACCCAGGGGCATTCTTCCTCCGTGCTACACCCCCAGCCCTTTTTAAAATTTTTTGTTTTGAAACAGGGTCTCACTAAGTTGCGGAGAGTCTTGCTATGTTGCTGAGGCTAGCCTCAAAATTGTGATCCTCATGCCTCAACCTCCCAAGTACTGGGATTACAGGCATGCGCCACCATGCCCTGCTCTTTATAAACTGTCACACCATTGAAAGGGGAGACCTTTGGCTGAGGTACAGGGGCTGATTTCATACATGTGATTGCGTTATTGTAGAAAGGCAGGGTCTGCAGAGCTCTGGAGAGTTCGCTGGGACCCTCTGCCAGCTTTCCAAGATGCAGGTCCTCTCCAGAGACTTCCCACCAGTCCTCCTGTGTGGGCTGCTGGGAGGAAGCCACCTCTGGGGCTCACCCACCTCTGGGGCTGAACCCCCTGCAAGGTGGTCTACCTTCTCTTAGGAAGGTATACAATAACAATACCCACAAAACCACACCTTGCCCCTGGGGACCAGTCTTTCCAGTGCTGACTGCTGATGTGTGAAGGAGATCAGGCACACAACTGAATGACTTTTGCTGTTGTCTTATGGAGATTGCAGAAATGGTTCCTTTTTTTTTTTTTTTGTGGTACCGGGGATTGAACCCAGGGGCATTCTACCTCCTAGCTACACCCCCGGCCCTATTTTTTATACTTTATTTTGAAACCAGGTCTCACGAAGTTGCGGAGGGCCTCACTAAGTAGCTGAGGCTGGCCGCGAACCCGAATCTTCCGGTCTCCACCTCCCAAGTACTAGGATTACAAGCATGTGCCACCACGCACGGGCTTGCAGAAATGGTTTCTGCAAACTCTTTTTACCCACTCTTATGTGTTTCCATCATGGGGGGAAAAGTCACTGGAACAGAAAAATGTTTCCCGAAGGACAAATTAGTTTCTTCTTTGGGGACCTGAGAAAGTTTACCACAACTCCATTCAAAACCTTCAGGCACTTGACTTTTTTTTTTTTTAATATCCTTTACCTTTTTAATAAAAAGTAAAAAATAAACAAAAAAATACATCGATGTCCTGAATAGAACCTCTCTATGTAAAGATCTCACTAAACAAATAAACATAGGACCAGACAAGAAATGGAGCTGTGAATAGTGATACGATATATTATGAAGCATTTAAATATGTATGTATATATTATATATGAATGTGCAAGTATACGTGTATGCACCTATGTATGTATAAATACGTAAATATTTGCCTACATACACATCACACACACACATACATATTTATACTGACCTCTTTAGATTGAAGTCCAAGGCACTTTTTACAATGAACAGATTAAAGCCATTAATTTAGAACATAACTGTTTCTGGGTACATATCGTTTTATGGCGCCAATATCAGAATTCACGTCTTTCCCTGCCCACCTTGGTTGGTGTGATGACAAAGAGAATTGGCTTGCGAAGAGATTAGGAATGTTTCTGGGGGGTTGAACTGGGGAGGAGGGTTCTCACTGGGGAGAGGCTGAGTTCCCCATGGAAGTAACATAGGACCAGGAACGTTCTACGCTATGCTGAACAGAGACCTGGAGCCTTCTGTTACAAGGGACCTGCCCAGAGCGTCCACTCATGTTCTCGTGGCTCTACCCGCACAGGCTAAAACAAAAAACTTTAAAAGGGTCTTTGAGGTGGCTCAAGGCTATGAATGAGCCCTCTTTAAATTAGACCAGAAAAAAAGACTGTCTCTAATTGACTTTACTATGTTTTCAGCGTACTATCCAAGCCATATGACCTTAAATGGAATTTTAAGATGCATTTGTTTTTATTTTCCTGATCATAAGGGACCTTTCCATCATCATGCAATTTGGTAAATGAGGTTCAAGGAAAAAAGTGGTTTAATTTTCCAATTATGAATGAGATTGTTTTCCGTTGTAGTGTGGACATATTTGCTGTACATTCAGGTTGCCTGGTGATCTTGTTAAAAGGCTGATTCTGATTAGGTAGGTTTGATGTGGGGCCCGAGACTCTGCATTTCTAACAAGCTCCTAGGTGATGTTGATGCTGCTGGTCCGTGGACCACATTTGAGTAGCACGTGCTAACATAGAGCCACGTATTTGAATTACTCTCCAGAGGTCTGAAATCTGGAATTAGTATTGCTTTCCTTGATTCTAGACTGAATAACAACTCTGATGGGAAAGGTCAGAATCTATTTGCTCTCCATAAAGGTACACGTCTAGGTTGGTCTAAAAAGGGCTGGAAAGGAGAAGCCAAAAGAGACAGTTCTCCTTTGTAGCAGAAAAGTATTAAGAAAAATCGATGGCCACCAGTACATTTCATCAGTCAATTACAAAATTGAAAATTAGCTAATTTCCATTACCCAGTGAGTCACTGGCTCAAAACAGGTCCCCTGGAATTCTGGTGGCTTTAATGGAGCTCAGCCTGGCGTATAATGGAGGAATATTTAGCTCCACACCAATACGACTCGTGTACAAATTAGGGCTCAGCTACTCAGGCAGACTGAAACCGGGCATTTAGATGTTTCGCTTTCATGTAGCATGAATGACTGATGGTCAGGGGCCCAAGCCTAAATAAGAGAACTGAAGCTCAAATACATAGAAATTTGAGAGGCATCCAGCCTTTTTCCCAGGAGAAAACCTGTCATTCGGCTCTATCTGTATACGTGTGTGAATTTTCAGAGTTCAAAGGGGAAGAGATAAAGCCTCAGTCAAATCTTCTCTCATCTGACTTGGTTTGCACGTAGACAATATCACGGGAAAGTGATCGTGGCTGGGGAGCGGAGGGTGAGAATTCTAGGGAACCTCCGCTTTGTAACTGAACACATCCGTTTTCATCTAGACATGGGACCTTGGCCATTCCAAGGAGGGAACTGAGGAATTTCACATGTGCGTTCCAGCTGCAGGGTGGAGGAGGGGGATGGATTTCATGAGTTGCTTAATTTTGCCATCCAGGAGAACATCTCAATCGAAACTATTTCCTCCCAGGTGGAGCAAAACCAGAAGCAAAGAAAGCCCAGCTCTTGCTGGATCTGACTGTGCACGTTCGGTCCCTTTAAGAGCGGGGCTCCACGTGGGTGACCAACATGGGGAAAGCTTGTCCCTTCAGGGTTTTGCTGACTCAGACAAACACAAGTGCACACTGGGGCTCCCCGGGCCCTGCCTAGATGGGGGACACCAGTTCTGCTTTCTTTGCCTCTTACACAGAGACACTCATAATGCTTAGAATTTTGAGTCACAAGAGGAACAGGTTTCTTCCTTGTGCCCAATTCTGACATTGCCTAAGGGAAACTGGTTGGCTGAGTTTGACATAATTTATGGAACAGGGCCTTTGCATTGATGTAGAAAGAGTCTGCACTTTTATTAAACTGGCTACGTACAGCTATGAAAGGAGCGATGGCTTTTAAAATCTCTTCTGAAATGGCTTGATAGGATTTAGGGTAGAATTATTCTTCTAAGGTTTTTTTTTTCCCCCTGCTTACACTGGGGTCTTGGGAAATGAGAACATGGCAGTGTAGGAGGCTGTGGGGCTGGGACCTTGGCTTGGTTAACAGTGATGTGTACTCAGAAACAGCGGTTGGGAGGGCAGGCTGACACTGAACCTGCTAAAGACTAGTTTTTGATACAAAATGTTAATTGAAAGTTACAATATATTTTTTATAATATAGCAATATATTTCATATTTAAAATAAACCGTTATGCTTTCTCCTATCATTAAAAAATAGCAAGCAGTACAGAGGCAAGATGCAAATTCGTATCGAAGCTCATCCGATTCAGAATATGAACACTTCGGTCTCTGAGTTTGCCATGAAGGCATTTCCTCCGTTCACAGCCCATCTCTCTCTTCTGTTGTTCTCTTGCGGCCGGTGCAGAAGGAAGAAGAGTCTGAGAGCAAAATGGGGTCGTTGCGCCATTAAAAGACGGGTCCGACGGAGGTGGATCCGTCCTGGTTGGGATTCAAAAGCGGATGTAGCTAGAGAACGCTGCTTCTTTCCTGTCCTCCTTCTGGGAAACTGGATGCTGGCTGTTCCGATCAGATTCGTATTTGATTTATCGTTGTTCCCTTTTTCTTTTTGGCTAGAAATGTCCACATCTCTTTGGGATTCGAACTCCAGGTTGGAATTGAATTTTGTGCTTTTTCCCCACCAGCTGGGTTGGTGGCGACGTATTTGTCCAGACCCCAGATCACGGCTTCCGGAACACGTTTCTCAGGTGTGTAAACACTGGCGAGGGCGCTTGGCACCTAGGTTTGGAGGTCATATGTTGAAGATTTGACAATGGTTTTGTTCAGAGGGAACTCCAGTTCAAATTTCCTGTGTTTCCAGTAATGGCGTAAGACAAAAAGGTCACAGTTATATCTTTCTCTACCTGCACTGAGTACTTTCTTAACAAGCTGTGGTCTGTTGTGATATAAACCTACAGATTACTCGTCTGACAGGAGTTTACTAGTAATTTCTATGTATGTAGCCTGGCACGCACTTTCCCTACCACCAGCAGACAGTTGATGCTGCTATCCCTGTAATATGCCTTTCTTAGTGGTAGCGATGATCCTATTCCCAAAGTGTTTACTTTGGCGGCCGTGGGGAAGGATGGGGCACTGTCGTGGGTGTCCTCACGCTGGTGGAATGCAGGGGAAGAGAAGGGGCTGTTCCCTGCCTGCCAGGAAGCCACCAATAGCTGTCTAAGGTGCTGAAATCACCTGCCACGGAGTCAACGGGGGACCGCAGAATGACCACTAACGGATCTTCAATCTGCTCCTAGTGACTTGGAGGGAAGTTGAATGACTGGATAAAACTGGGGATGAGTGTTAGAATTTAAGAGCGGTAACTGAAAAGAATAGCAACCCAGTGGTAGTGCAATGACTTCCTAGTGTCTCAGGTATGGTGACGGCAGTGACACCATGTGCTCTGAGATGAAACGCTGATTCTTAATTTGGAGTGCGCTGTCTGTCAGGTTACACTCTGGAGGGGACAGGAGATTCTGGAACTATGCGCCAATCCTAGATTTCTCCCTGCTGGGTTCACTACCTATCAGATATGTAAGAATTACTTTTTGATAACTATTGACTGCATTCAAATGCAATAATAAAGCGGGGGCTAGCCAGAGTGAGGCTTGGCTGCTGATGACCACAGTGAGTTCATTTCCTCTTCAACTGAGTACTTTGTACTTAGGAATATTAACTTTTATATTTATTTTAAGTACAGAGAAACTGAGGTCTGAGGTGGTTATAGTAATTGGCCCAAGATGGGGATCCAGTCTTAGATTTTTATTTATTCTGATTTTGGATCACTAGTTTTCTTCTTCCCCATGATTTAGTCACAAGAAAATTACTGAAAATTTAAGAGGGAAAATCCCCAAATGTATTAAAATCATTATGTCTTCAATGCGGCTGCTTCTTGGCCTTTAAAAATAGCAACAACTTACACTTCCTTGGAACTTTTTTTCTTTTCTTTTCTTTTTGGTAGTGGGGATTGAACCCAGGGGTGTTCTACCACTGAGGTACAGCCCAGCCTTTTTAATTTTTTTTGTTTTGAAACAGAGTCACACTAAGTTGCAGAGGATCTCACTAAGTTGCTGAGGCTGGCCTCGAACCTGCCATCCTCGTGTTTCAGCCTCCCCAGTACAGGGCTGACAGGCGTGTGCCACGCCCGGCTGCTCTGCACTTTAGAGTTGACTTGCGGGTACATTTCCTACATCTCCTAGTTTACAAGTTCATTATGCCACTGGATCCTGCTGGGCTCAGCAGTGACTCAGGGCTGCACCCTCTTGCTCTTTCGGATTGTATTTAGCATTTCTAGAGCTTTGATGTCATGAGGTTACACCATCCGGAGATGGCGAGAACAGTTCGCAGACACTGGATGGCGACTTAGCAATGCTGATCACACAGGTGGCCTTTGACCCAAGGCGCAGAGTTTTATTTGGACTTCAATCTAAGGAGGAATGAGCTTCTAGTCTGGTATATATAATTCACCAACCGATGCTATGTCCTGAAATCCCACTGAGATTAGTGGTCTTAAAAGTATCACAGTACGTCCCTGACTTTACAGTACATGAACCTATAATATGGCTTAAGCGATGAGGGGGTGGCTCTGTATTTCTAATTCAAGTGTCTTCTAGATAAGTGGGGGAATATTAGAGGCCTTTACCTGCCACTGTGTCATTGGAGAGATCACAGGAGGGGCTCTGCCACTGGGGTCAGCCTTCCAGAAGCGGCAGGATTGGATTAGTTCAGTACTGGAGTGAGGTTGTTATAATTAATAGTTTTGATATGTAGCCCATTTTGTGTGTGTGTGTGTGTGTGTGTGTGTGTGTGTGTGTGTGTGTGTGGTACTAGATTGAACCTGGATGCATTCTACCTCTGAGCTGCACCCTCAGCTCTATTTTATTTTTTATTTTGAAACAGGATCTCGCTGAGGCTGAGGCTGGCCTTAAACTGGCAACCCCCCTGTTTCAGTCTCCCAAGTACTGGAATTACAGGCATGTGCCACCATGCCCAGCTACATGTAGCCCATTCTTGAGTAGATAATTAAACCTCTTCCACTACCAAACTTGAAAGTAAGGTCCAGGAAGGCCTGGATCAGAATCCGCCTGCCCCCTTGCCCCATCTGACTGAGATGTGGAGGAGCAGAGCCAGCCAAGAGATGGAAGAAGAAAATCTGGGTGAGTGGTACCCAGGGTAGTCAATACCTAGCTTACCAAGGGGCAACTGTACTCGTGGGAGAATTGTAACTTCCCCACAAAAAGCTGAAGTTCTAGTTCAGAGAAGTAGCCATGATAGGATCGACATGCAGATTCAATCACTTTGTTTGGAAGAGTGAGTGTTCTTTTGCCCAAGAGGAAAACCACACAGAGCAATAGGTCCAGTCATGCTACAAACGCCCATGTGTCACTATGATGCCCTTGGTTACCGCTGTTAGAAAGAACTCCAAGCACTTCCTCCACTAGAGCTGCTAGCTAGCTAAGTCTCCAGGGCTTATCCAGCAAGAGCATCAATAATGGGGTAAAAAGGACTCATCCACAGACCGTGGTCACTCACACAGGTGACAGTCTGAGCACGCTCTGGGGCAGGAGGAGTGGCAGTGGGATCTTGCAAGTCACTTATTTGAACTGAAGACTACATTCCCACGTGTGCACACACCCACATTCACATGCACACGCACAGCGTACGGGATTATAGCAGGATGGAAAGGATGAGAAGAAGTCCACACCTGAGGGCTGCGGGGTTAATGGTCAGGATTGGCACGTCGGGTCGACCCATTGGAGTCTTCCCTTGGCGAAATGGATCTGATACCACAAAGAACCTACGTGGCTGTTTCATGTGCTTGTACACCTGCTTACATGTTTGGCTGAGCTGGCATTCAAAATCGGAGCACAGTTCTTGAGATGGGGCAGGGCGGGGGATGGAGAGGGGACTCTTTCAGATAATTAATAGTTAAAAGAATAAGTAAAAAAAAAAAAGAATTAAAAGCCACCAGCACAGGTGTGGCATCTCTGGTATGCAAAACAATCAATGGGAATTCTCAAGAGGTTTATCAAGATAAACCATGAAGGAGACAGATCATGAATACAACAGCCGCAGCGCAGTGTGGCGGTAGAGTCTAGACTGTGGGAGGACCTGGGTTCCAGCCCCAGCACTGCAAAACAAGCAAGCACCAACAACCACCAAGCAGCAACAGCCAGACATAAAGACGAGGATTAGCAAGAGAGCAGATCTTCCTGAAAGAGCGGACTTCATTCTAGAATCGTCTACCTTGCTGTCCAAAGATTTCCCATGCTCAGAAGACCAGGCCCAGCCCCGCAGAAGAAAAATCTCTGTCTTGCCCACAGCGATGATGTCTTATTACAGATATTATTAAACCTGAGATACAACCACATGCAAGTTACGCCCTTCCATCCAGCCCTAAATGGATGGAATATCCCATACAGTAGCATTTAATTTCCCAGAAGCAGAAGTCAAAGACAGAATGACGAGAAAAGGGATGCAGTACCACGAGGCAAGGCTACGTGCGGTCAGATTATGGAGCAATGACAAAGATTTCCAGCGCCTGTCACTACCCTGGGTCTGGATGTTACTGGAGTCTCTTGGAGTTGGCGATGTATTGGAATCACTTTTTGCACCAAGAATGACATGGCACACTAGGAAGAGGTTTCTGACAAATCTATGTCCTCTTATGTTACCCGCGAGGTTCCCTAAGGGCACCCTTTGTTTTTACAACATTTCACTCCTAGGCAACCTAAGGGACCATGCGGGCCACTCTCCCTCCTTCTCCTGCCGACTCACCGTGCCTTTGCACGCCTAACATCTGCAGCTGGAAACCTGCTTTTGGGTGAACCCGGCTCAGCAAATCCCCAGATAATACTTCTATTCACTAAGGTGTCATTGGTTTGCACCTGTTTGTGCCTGTGTGAAAACACGCCTCGTCCTCTGGTCCTCTCTCCTTCACAGACACACACCTGGGCGTGTGGTCTGTCCAAACACAGCTCATTTGGATATAAGAAGAAAATGCTGTGAATGCTGTTATTATTATTATTATTATTATTATTATTGTGTGTGGTACTGGAGATTGAATCCAGGTGCTCTCTAGCTCTGCGATACACCCCAGCCCTATTTTTATTCATTATTTTGAAACAGGGTCTTGCTAAGTTGCAGAAGGCCTCACTAAGTTGCTGAGGCTGGCTGTGAACCTGCGATCCTCCTGTCTCAGCCTCCCAAGAACTGGGATTACAGGCGTGCGCCACCATGCCTGGCTAAGCTGTTATTTTTTAGAGGCCTTCCTACCCTCCAGGATGCTCACAGTTTGGCCGTGGGGTCCACTTCAAATCAAGCCCAGAGCCTGTCCAGGACAAAGCAACCACTAGAAAGGGACCCACATCTTCGGCAAAACGAAGAATGTGGCTAGTGCTAGCTAACTACCTGATCTGAATGCAACCCACATTCAAATTCAAACCAACTGGATGCACATTTAGAGAGTGCCTACTGTGTGCAGGAGCAGGGACTGGTCCCTTTTTATTTGGGTTAAGCTCAAACAAGAAAGGACCTGGATTGAATGTGGTGTGTGTGTGTGTGTGTGTGTGTGTGTGTGTGTGTGTGCCAGTCTAAATTGGGTATGTCTGTTTTGGTAAATTGTGGGCAGTTTTCTTTTCCTTTGATCACCCAGGCGAAAGGAAAGGACAGAGGCGTGCTCCAGGTCCCGGGGAGGAGGAACCCATTCCCAAGCCTGACACCACCCCGGCCGGCCGCGGGGTCCTGGGTGGCTTCACCGCCTCCGTGCATCGGCCCCTCCCCGCCCGCGCGTGAAGACCTGAGATTGAGCCGTGGATTTCTGCTCTCCACCAACTCTGCAGCCAGGGCCCTGCCAGAGGTGGCGCTTCCTGTCATCTCCTCTTCCCGCTCCCAAGTTGAGGCACCTAAACAGAGATTAGATTTCTGGTTTTCAAGGCAGATCGAACCAAGCAGGCCGAGTGAACGCGCGTTAGCTAATGAGCTCGGTTTCTCTTCTTTCCGATCCCGGGTCTGAAAAGTTCCTGGATGGCAGAGGAGAGAGTTGGTTTGCATCTTAAGACCTATGGGCAACGCTTCTGGAGTGGGGGTTTTATTTAGCAACTGCTTGAGCTCGTGTACGGGGTCGGGAAGGAGGTGGAGCTGACCCCGATCGGGCTGTCGGCGAGCGGGGCGTGTGTGGTGCCCAGCCCCAGGCCGCCGCCGCCGCGGGCCTCCAGGATAGCAGCCAGGAGCTGCTGCTGCTGCTGGCGCAGGCTGTCGGCGATGAGCAGCGGCAGGGAGTTGAAGCTGGCCGCCAGGTGCTCCAGCTTGGACTCCAGGCTGCCGATCTGCTTCTCCAGGTCCTCGCTGCGATCGTTGAGCTCCGTGATCAAGTCGTACATGACATTCTGCATCTGTGTGGAGGGACGGAGAGCCAGAGAGGGAGACAGGTCAGCCCGGAGGAGCAGCGGGGACAAATGAACCGCCTCCCAGAGATGCCCCCTCTGCCCCGGCAGGGTCAGATGTGGCCAAGGAGGGAGAGCCGGGTCACTTTCCAGGAAACCAGAAAGCTGAGGTGGGCACATTTTTTTTTCTAATTACAAAACCAATGAGTATTAAATTAAAGCTGCCCAGGCCGGCCTTGAACCTGCCATCCTCCTGTCTCAGCCTCCCAAGTACTGGGATTACAGGCATGCACCCCCACGCCTGACTCAATTATAATTTTTAAGTAGGGAATATGTGTGAAGGAAAAAAAATAGCATTTTTTTCTTAAGTAGAGTGAGCCTCTAAACTGTCCCCACCTTTTTTTTTTTTTTTCCAGTACTAGGGATGGAACCCAGGGGTATTCTACCTCCTAGCTACACCCCCAGCCCTATTTTTTATTCTTTATTTTGAAACAGGGTCTCACTAAGTTGTGGAGGGCCTCACTAAGTAGCTGAGGCTGGCCGCGAACCCGGATCCTCCGGTCTCAGCCTCCCAAGTACTGGGATTACAAGCGTGCGCCACCACGCCCGGCATGTCTAAACCTTAAATATAAAAAATGGTTAATGATGTTATTGAAATTTCTGTTACGTGGTTAGTGCCATTCAAGAGATTCCTGTCATTTAAGATCTGGTTTACATCTGTTTTCTTTGGGTGAATAAATGTTTTATTATTGTATAAGAGAGATACAACTGTGTCAAGGGCTGAGGCCTGTCTTAGAAGCACACTGAAATTATTATCTTGGACCAGCCCGGTGTGGATACATGGTTTTTGGCTGGGTGGGATCTGTCCGCAAACGGACACATTCCAAGGGACCTGGTGTAATATTCAAGGTGCTGTCTTTGATGTTGTCCCCACCCAGTAATGGTCAATCCCTTCTTCCCCTAAGTTTGTCACATGTTTGCCTCGCTGACCATCTTTACCATAACCTGTGATAATTGCTGATTTCTGTGCTTGATTAAGCTTTACCGTAATCTGTGATAATTGTTGATTTCCGTGTTTGATTAACTTTTAAAGTTCCTATAAAAATAAGGCCCTGGCTATAGAAGGCCAGGAGAATTTGTCATCTCTATCTCTTCCCCAATCCCCCAATTATTAATTGTAATTATTTTGCAAACTACTATATCAGACTTTGTGTTGTTTCGTGTGAGAAGACCATTGTTAGGAAGCTGCCTGGTGCAGCGACCTTCCGTGGCTGGAACCATGGAATTTAGGAAGCTGTCTGGGCAGTGACCTTCTGTGGCTGGAACCACAGAGTATTTGTTAGGAAGTTGTCTGGTGCAGCGACATTCTGTGGCAGGAACCACAGAATAGTTATTAGGAAGCTGCAGGGAGCAGCAACCTTCCGTGGCAGGAACCACGGAGTAGATCGTCTGCCGGAGTTACCACAGTACAACTGTCCATCAGATAATAAGCCTATTTCTGATTATTAATACTGTTTGGTATTAATAAACTTACAAAAGGTCTAGAGCTATGGTTTGATTTTTGTCACTCTATTAACCTACATACACTTGTAACTGGTTATTTTGCTGAGCTATGGATTCTAAATTTCACTCCAATGGTAAAAGTTAATATATATGTTAACTTCTATACAACTGTGATGTTGATGATTGCTGGGTTCTTTGTAAGTTAAATGTATTTGTGTTTCCTAAGTATCTTCTAAGTTGCTGAAGCTGGCTTTTTCCTAAGTATCTTCTAAAATGCAAAGCTTAAGAGGACACTTTGCCAAGCTGGTGTCCTTCAAACAAACAAACAAAAATTGTTAATAGTGATGGATTTTTTTTCAGGTTTATATTTGTGTGTTCCTAAAGTTGTATTATGACCATCCTCTTTATGCAAAGATAAAAGTGGGATTTGTTTTATTCCTGATAATTCTATTTTTTGTTTTTGTTTTGTTTTGTTGGTATGGGGGATTGAACCCAGGGACATTCTACCTCTGAGCTAGCTACATTCACCTCCGCAGCCCTATTTTATTTTTTATGTTGAAACAGGGTCTTACAAAGTTGCTGAGACTGGTCTCGAACCTGTGATCCTCCTGTCTCAGCCTCCCAAGTACTAGGATTACAAGCATGTGCCACCACACCTGGCTCTGTTTTGTGTTTTTCTTATAAGACTGTGTAACCATTGTCTGTTAACGTTTAACAGAAATATAATACCCAAACAGTGTTTTAAGATGCTAGATATCAACTGCAAGACAACTTAAAAAGAACTGGTGAAACTGACCTTCCGGGTGTTCAACAACCAAGACTTGGAGAATAATCAGGAAATAAAAGCGCTAAGAAGAGAACAGCCAATATTTTGGCCCTTGCCCTCCAAGGTCAGATGGAACCCAGGGAAGGCTGGGACTCCTAAGGGCTCTGCAGTTCTGGAAAGTCACTCGACCTCCTGATCAGGGGGATGGCGAAGACCCCAGAGACTAAGAACCACCAGTGCATGTTCTGTGAAAAGGAGGGTCATAGGAGAGGGGACTGTCTCAAGTGCTCCAAGGGAAGCCACGTGGTTAGCGAGACCTTGACCCATCCTGGCAGATGGCACAACTGGTAGAGGGAAAACCTTACAAAATCCCTAAGAATATCCCTGAGAAGCCCTGATTGACCTTGACAGAAAAATAATTTTATGAAAATTTGTTTGCCCAACATAGGGCTACCTACTTGGTCTTGAATACCCAGCAGAAAAGTATAACCAAAAACAAGCATGCTGTTCTGGGTTATAAAAAAAAAGAGCCATACTCATAGAGTCACTTAAAAGGCCCCCACATAATTTAACTAGACATCTTCTGACTTAGGCTCCCCATAATATTCTACATTATAATTTATAATGGTACTTCTGTTTTACGCTCACAGAAGAAGTATGTTACTGATGCCCAAAACCTCTCTTAACGGAGTCCTTATAAGATGCTATAAAATGAGACCTGTCCCTCTTGAGGTTTTGTAGGTCTGGGACCACTGGATACCATAAAGAAAAATTCTTATTCCTATAAGCTACTGGAGGATCTATTAGTTCTGCTCAAAATTAAAAACTAAAACCTGTTTAAGCTAAGTTCCCTTATGTACTATATACAAGAAACCTTGTTTTTTTCCATTTTTGTGGAAATTTTTTCTTTTGATTATGGGAATTTCTAAAATACTTAAAGAGTTAATGTGATCTCCCATAATGTGGAAAAAGGATATGACAGTCTTACACCTAAAGAAAAAACAAGATGCTTGGTTTATAGAAGGCTCTGACAAATATATAAGAACAGAAGATTGATCGTAGTAGATAATCCTGATAATAAGCAAACTATTAGTACTAATGGACAGGGTCATAGTAGTTGATATGCTAAATTGTACGCTGTGTTCTAAGCTTTGTGCCATGAGGCCTTTTCACAAAATTACACATAGATATAGACAACAGATAGATATAGTTATAGATAAAGATATATATTGACTCATAGTCTGTTACAAATGGATTGGCTACCTGACTTCCAATTTGAAATGCTAATCAGTGAGTGGTCCAGGGTAAAGAGTTGGAAAAAAATTGCAGCAATATATCTGGGTTATTGTACAATATACTAACATGTCAGTTTTTCATGTCAATGCCCACTGCAATTGCATTACCATCGAAAAGCAGATGAAGGGCTCTGGTGACCAGCAAACCAAAATAACTTTGCTTATAAAATGTTGACTCAGCAGCTCTGCGACAGGCTTGGCACAGTGGACACAACAAAAAACTTGAGGCACATAGGAGAAAAAAACACCTACTGATCCTCATCTTCCTGGGCTGTGTCCTTAGCTTCTGACCTGACTGTAAAGAACCCAACTCAATAACTGAGGCCCGTTTCTCTCTGTTTCCTTTAGGTCAGTCAGGATGAGACTTTCGATCCCTGGCCAGCCCGGGACAACAGCCCCTTGCCGGCCTGAAGCAACTATAGAAGACAAACCATAGAAATAGAGACAGGGTATCATGAGACTAATGCTTGGGCAGAATGGATCAGATATTCTGTCCGCACATTAAATAAGAGCAACTGTTCTGCTTGTGCGGCAGGAAGACCTGAGGTGGTTGTCTTCCACTTGGATGAGACTGAGATGTGGACTCTGCTGGAGTGTCCTGCATGTTGGCTTTGTTCCAAGACGAAACTGCCTGGGGAAATGAGGCTTGTACTCGACTCTCAATCTCTTCCCTCTGGCGTCCTCTTCCTGAGGACCCTATGTGAATCCAAGCCCCCAGGAACGTAAACTATACTCCCTGCCTCTCCAGGTGTATCTGGGGGAGGGGCAGTATGCAAATTTTCTGCACAATTGGTCCAGGTGCACCCACACGTTCTCATCTGAACAGGCCAACGTCTCCACGCTTAACGTTCCACGAGCTGATGTCTGGTGGTATTGCGGGGGAAATGAAATCCTGACCATCTTGCCTAAAATTGGAGTGGCACTCAGGCTCTTGCCCAATTGGCTATTCCTTCTACCCTAGCGTTTCAAAATTTCTGTGCCACCTCTAATCTTAAAGGTCCAACTAAACGAAGTGCCCGGGAGGGATCATTTGATAGATGGATAGATAGATGCCATGGGCGTACACAGAGGAGTACCAGATGAATTTAAGGCTAGAAACCAGATTGCTGCAGGATTTGAATCTGTTATTTTGGCAGTCAACAGTCAATAAAAATGTAGAGTGGATTAAATATATATATTACAATCCACAGAGAGTTGTAAATTATATGAGGGATGTGATAAAAGGCATGGCTGACAATTTGACGCCCCAGCAGGATGACCTGGGAAGTCATTTAGCTCTAGATATGCGTCAGCTGGGAGCGCTGGAGCTGATGGTCTTTTTTCCATGTAATGGAACATGGTTTGGGAATGGCAAGGAATAATGGCATCAGTCTCGACATCCCTCACTGTAATGCCCAGAGTGACGACCCTAGTAGGACACTGCATAATCCCTGTGTCAGGGCCGAATCCGGGGCTAACAGGGACAGCTCTCAAAATAATCTCTTCTTGTTAGACACCTTTGAGAGGGAAAGTCACCGTATGCTAACAGAATTTGAAAAAAGAAGTAGAAATGTATAATGAAGACAAAATTGTGAGGATATAATTAAATCTTTTCCATCAAAGGATTAGCTTTTTTTTTTTTTCGGCGGTACTGAGGATTGAACCCAGGGGCATTCTATCTCTGAGCTACACCCCCAGCCCTATTTTTTATTCTTTATTTTGAAACAGGGTCTCACTAAGTTGCGGAGGGCCTCACTAAGTAGCTGAGGCTGGCCGCGAACCTGTGATCCTCCTGTCTCAGCCTCCCAAGTACTGGGATTACAAGCGTGAACCACCACGCCTGGCTTGGATTAGTTTAATTTAGAGTAATTCCATTTTGTAAAATCACCATTTTGTAACCTTGTATAAATTCCTGATTCTTTGTAAGTTTCCACTTTCTGAAAACTGCAAATATCAACCTCTCCCCCCGCATTCCGTTCCACACGAATTAGCCAATCGTGTAAGACTGTGAAACCACGCTCCCACCAATGGAGGACGATGCAGAAATCTGTGTTAGGGATAAAAACTGGGGGGATTTTCCACTCAGTGTGCGTGCTTACCCGCTCTGGTTGATAGCACACCCTTTATGCAAAAAGTAAAATCGCCTTGCTGAGCCATTTTGGAACATGTGTTTTTTCTTATGATGACATGAAAATTTATTTCTAACACAGGTATGTGCCACCATGCCCGGCACCCAGTCTGCTCTTGAGCCTGGTCTCTCTGAGAGGCCCTGGGTGGCACTATAGGAAGGCAGGCTTGAAGGACGGGCCTTCCTGACATTCCTGGGGGCACATCAGCCACAGGGTGTTCTGCCAGGTGACATATAGGAGAGAAACATTGCTATTCCCAGAAGAAACATCTCAGGGAATCTCAATGGACCATTCCTGAAGCTCACAGAGCGCGCCTAGTCATGCTTGCCCTAGATGACCCTTTTCCTGGCCACAGCGGATCGGTCCAAGGTCAGACACATGACTCAAACTGGCCAATCATATCTCTTCTGAGAATTTAGACTTAAGACCAATATTGGAGGCCTATTAGTGTGTGTATGTGTGTGTGTGTGTGTGTGTGTGTGTGTGTGTGTGTGTGTTACACCCAGGGTCTTTCTACCTCTGAGCCATATCCCCAACCCTTTTTTATTTTTTAATTTTAATTTTGTTGGGATTTAACTCAAGGGTGACTCTGTGTTCACCCCCAGACCTTTTTTATTTTTTGTTTTGAAATAGTGTCTCACTAAGTTGCTAAGAGTCTTGTTACATTGCTGAGGCTGTCCTCAAACCTGCAATCCTCCTATCTCAGCCTCCTAAGTACTGGGATTACAGATGTGCACCACCATGCCCAGATCCTATTTTATTTTTATTTTCATTTTTTTGCGGTACTGGGGATTTAACCCAGGGGCATTCTACCTCCAAGCTACACCCCCAGCCTTATTTTTTTATTATTTTGAAACAGGGTCTCACTAAGTTGCGGAGGGCCTCACTAAGTAGCTGAGGCTGGCCACAAACCTGCGATCCTCCGGTCTCAGCCTCCCAAGCACTGGTTTTACAAGCGTGAGTCACCACGCCTGGTTTATTTTTATTTTGAAACAGGATCTTGCTAAGTTGCTGAGACTGTCCTTGAACCTGCGATCCTCCTGTCTCAGCCTCCCAAGTACTGAGATTACAGGCGTGTGCCACCACGCTGATTCAGGAAGCCTATTAGCCTTTATCTGTAGCTAAAGCTATAACACATAGGGTCTGGACTGGGGGCCTGCTATAGTCTGCCACGGAGACTGGATGTGGGTGGCGTGTATGTGGGGACTGCAACAGGCACTCAAACAGAAGGCGAGACAGAGATGGTGTTTTTGTTTTGAGACAGGGTCTCATTATGTTGCTGAGCCTGTCCTCAACCTGCCATCTTCCTGGCTCAGCCCCCCAAGTACTGGGATTACAGGCGTGTGCCACCATGCCCGGCTCCTCCATTTTCAATCTAGTTCTAATGGGTGTCTGATACTGGAACCCAGGAGTATTATAAGCCACACATCCAAGACCCCAGAGGGCTCTCTCTGGCGCTCCAGCATGCCAGGCACTTCCAACCCACACCCAGGCGCTCGGGAACCGAGCTCCACCGGAACGCCCCTTCAGAGGCACACAGGCCTGTGGCTGCCCCCGACCATGCCAGGCCACTGACTCCCTGACTGAAGTGCTCGCAGGCCTAGGAGGTCCTTTCTTCGGCTTGATCCTGCTATTGAACGCTCCCACACATGGCCCAGTAGCCAGTCATTTCTGTGTGCGCCCTCGTTTCAAAGGGCGCGTAGTTTGCCTGGGGGCGTTTTTCTCGTGTCCCTGGAACTTGCTTCATAATAATTGGCACCTGCAGGGTGCTCTGCCAGCCTGGCCCGGCCATGCATGGCACAGCTTCTATGGGAAGGCAGGGGGAGCGCAGGCCTCTGCAGTGGAGCCTCCCCTCAGCTCTGCCCCATTCACCCATTCAGCCTTTGCTTCCATTGGCGATTTGCAAGAGGAGTGAGTTTCTGTAGTGTGTGTGTGTGTGTGTGTGTGTGTGTGTGTGTGTGATGCTGGGGATTGAACTCAGGGGCATTCCACCTCTGAGCTACACCTCCAGCCCTTTTTGATTTTTATTTTGAAACAGGCTCTCTCTAAGTTGCCGAGGGTCTCACTTAAGTTGCTGTGGCTGGCCTTGAACCTGCGATCCTCCTGTCTCAGCCTCCCAAGTACTAGGATTACAAGTATGTGCCACCGCGCCTGGCTGTCTAGATTATTTTATTTTGATTTGGTTTTTTGTGGTAATGGGAATTGAACCCAGGGTCATTCTACCTCTGAGGTACACCCCCAGCCATGTTTATTTTTTTTTATTTTGAAACAAGGTCTCACTAAGTTGCAGAGGGCCTCACTAAGTAGCTGAGGCTGGCTGCGAACCTGCGATCCTCCTGTCTCAGCCTCCCAAGTACTGGGATTACAGGCGTGCACCACCACGCCCGGCTATCTAGATTATTTTCAACCAAGGAGGACTGTTCCTTCATCCCTGCCCTGCACTTTCGACACAGCCAGGCCTTCACAGGAGCACCTGACCAGTCTGGAGGCTGGCATCTGGGAACGCCGGGGCGTCCTGCGGCGCCACCGCTCACCTTGGAGAGGTCCACCAGGGTGTTGGCTTGGTCGCTCAGCTTCCTCTGCTCCATCTTGACACTTCTCAGTCTGTGGGGAAGAGTGGGACAAACCCTTCAAGTGCGAGTTAGAGCTCAGCCCCACCACCGCTTCTGCATCCAAGTTGGGCACTTTGCATGGGGACCTTGAACGTGCGTTAACAGCTGAGAGAGTCAAAGGCTCGTCAGTGCCCCAAGAAGGCGAGCTCTTGTCTCCACGCATGCCTGCCTCTGGCCGCGTAGTTTCCTTGTTCTCCATCATTTCCCTGCGCCTGCACCCTAGCTTAGGCTGCGCTTCCACTTCCAACGCGCTCCTCACCACCTTTTGGGATTCCCCTGACCGCCAGGGCAGAAGGAATACGTTCATCCTTTGAGTCACTGCTATTCGTGTGTGTGTGTGTGTGTGTGTGTGTGTGTGTGTGTGTGTGTTACTGGGGATTGAACCCAGGGGCATTCTACCTCTGAACTACACCCCCAGCCCTATTTTTTATTCTTTTTTTTGTGGTACTGGGGATTGAACCCAGGGGTATTCTACCTCTGAGCTACACCTCCAGCCCTATTTTTATTTTTTATTTAGAAACAGGTCTCACTAAGTTGCAGAGGGCCTAAGTAGCTGCGGCTGGCTGCGAGCCTATAATCCTCCTGTCTCAGCCTCCCAAGTACTGGGATTACAAACATGCACCATCATGCCCGGCTCTATTTTATTTTATTTTATTTTATTTTGGCACTGGGGATTGAACCCAGGGGCTCTCTACCTCTGAGCTACACCTCCAGCCCTTTTTATTTTTTGTTTTGAAACAGTCTTGCTAGGTTGCTGAGTTTCGTAATGTTGTTGTCCTCAAATCTGCCTGATCCTCCTGTCTCAGCCTCCCAAGTACTGGGACTACAGGCGTGCGCAACCACACCTGGTTTCTAGCTCTACTGTTCTTTAAAAACATTTGCCAGGCATGGTGGCACACACCTGTAATCCCAGTATTTGGGAGGCTGAGACAGGAGGATGGCAGGTTGGAGGCTAGCCTCAGCAACTTAGGGAGACCCTCAACAATTTAGTGAGACCCTTTTCCAAAAATAAGGCTGGCATGGTGGTGCATGCCTGTAATCCCAATACTTGGGAGGCTGAGAAAGGAGGATCACAAGTTTGAGGACAGCCTCAGCAAGTTGTGAGACTCATCAACCTAGCAAGACCCTGTTTCAAAATAAAAATAAAATAGGGCTGGGGGTGTAGCTCAGAGGTAGAGTGCCCCTGGTTTCAATCCCCAGTACCACACACACAAACACACACACACACACAAAATAAATAAAGAAAGAAAGAAATAATAAAAAGGGCTGGGAGTGTAGCTCAGAGGTAGAATGCCCCTGGGTTCAATCGCCAGTAGCGCACGCACGCGTGCACACACACACACACACTTTATTCCTCTATCATAGAAGGCATAGAAGTTGCAATGCATGGTGTGTGTACATAAGTGTGTGTGTGTGTGTGTGTGTGTGTGTGTGTGCGCGTGCACGCATGCATGTGAGAGAGAGAGATAGGCAAGCCCTTAGAGGCTCCTGCTCTAATTTTCCCCTTCCATTGCAGCCTGCCCACTGCCCGGCAGGTGCAGTAAATGAACAAGCAGGCTGGTTTGGGCCCAGCTCCCTGCCCTGGCCTTGGGGATGGAACAGACTGGATTTCTCCCGAGCCTCCTGGCCCTCTGGTGTCAAGCGGCGGGGGCACTCACTGGTGGATGGCTTGCAGGAACTTCCTCTGGTGTTTCCTGACTTTGGCATGGTCGATTTTCTTCAGCAGCTTCGTGTGTTTATAGATTAGCCACGTTTCCCGAAGGACATTGGCTGCGGCATTCTTGATCTAAGGAAAAAGCAACAGAGCAGGCTGCTATCAGGTTATTCCCCTAGGTTCTCCTAATATGTTTTTCCTGTTTGTTGCTATAGTCTACCTTCTTTTTTTTTTTTTTTTTTTTTTGCGGTACCGGGGATTGAACCCAGGGGCGTTCTACCTCCGAGCTACACCCCCAGCCCTATTTTTTATCCCTTATTTTGAAACCGGGTCTCATGAACTTGTGGAGGGCCTCACTAATTAGCTGAGGCTGGCTGCGAACCCAGATCCTCCAGTCTCCACCTCCCAAGTACTGGGATTACAAGCGTGCGCCACCACGCCCAGCTATAGTCTACCTTCTAAGAAAGCAATTCTACAGCTGGGTGTAGTGGCACATGCTTGTCATCCCGGTTACTGAGGAGGCTGTGACAGGAGGATTGCAGGTTTGAGGCCAGCCTTGGTAACTTAATGAGACCCTCAGCAACTTAGTGACACCCTGTTTCAAAATAAAAAATAAATAGGGCTGGGGTTGTAACTCAGGGGTAGAGTACCCCTTGGTTCAATCCCCAGTACCAGAAAGAAAGAAAAGAAAAGAAAGAAAGAAAGAAAGGAAGGAAGGAAGGAAGGAAGAAAGAAAGAAAGAAAAAGGGAGGAAGGAAAGAAAAAGAAAGAAGTTCCACGATGATCTATTAATCAAGATCACGGAACTCTTGAGAAAAAATTAGCAAACTCCATAACTTATTAACCCTGTACTGGACACACAGACTGGAGCTTGGCGTGAAGAGGCGTTTCTTTTCCCCGGTCATCATTTCAGCACTGCCTCTTGACTGCTGTTGCTGACGCTATATTTAGACCAGCTGCCTTAGCAAGACCTTGAGCCCGGGGCACCCTCTGAAGAGACAGAGATGCCACCTCTGTCCTCGCATGCAGAGCGCCACGCTCCACCTGCGATTTCCATTTAATACACAAGGTACATTTCTTGGATCCAGAGAATAAACAGATTTCCCATCAGCGCTCTGTGTGTGTGTGTGTGTGTGTGTGTGTGTGTGCGTGTGTGTGTGTGTTGGGGATTGAACCCAGGGGCATTCTACCTCTGAGCTACACCCCCAGCCCCTTTAACATTTTTTGTTTGTTTGTTTTGAAACAGGGTCTCACTAGGTTGCTGAGAGTCTCGCTAGATTGCTGAGGCTGGCCTTGAACCTGCGATCTTCCTGTCTCAGCCCCAAGTACTAGCATGACCAGCTTGTGCCACCATGCCTGGCTTCGGTGGAGATTTTAGAGGTCTCTTTGAGGAAATGGCTTTCCCACTGCTTGGAACAACCAGTATCGATGTGCCCATTGTTCCTCTTCCTAAACGGCCAACAACATTGACGCCACGATTTTACATGTAAGTGTAATTGGCGTAGAGAGAAATGATTTGGAAGCAGGGCCTGAGAGTCAGTGAAGAAATTTAGGTGTGAACCGGAGCCGCCTCCTTCCAAGGCTGGCTCCTCTGTGATCACACGCTTCCACATACGACCCTGTCATCTGTTGACATGGAAACCACCGATACCACCCGCCTCGCCACTAAGCGGAGACATATCAATGGCATCCAGATGGCAGGGGACAAAGTTTTAATTCAAACACAGACATCTTCAGCAATTAGTAACAAGAGCAAGAGAAAACATTCCTTATTAAGCACAAGCTAAACAGATTTTTGATTAAGCATCTCCCTTTCTGTCAGCCGTGCAAATTGGCATAGCTCCATAGGCCCAGGGCCCGGAAGTAAATGGGCCAAGCTAGAAGAAATCGGGTTACTAGCCAGAAAGGATTTTAATAAAATTGGAGCACACAGACCCGCTTCTCCAGACTGCCATCAACAGATGGGACGTTGTTAAAACGCTGAGATGTGTGGGAAGGCCCAGGGGACATGGTTTTGCAGCCTGATAACTTTCGCGTGTGTATGTTTCAAAAATTTATTACGAAGGCTGGATTATATTTTTCATTGGCGCTGAAGTTATTTTTTTAAAAAAGAACAGCTCAGGCGTCTCAGAAATGTCTAAGTGACATAAATATTTCTTTTTTCTGTTCAGTAAAAATCCACTATGAGAATGGTTTTAAATGATTTAATTGCCCATCTCTGGTTCCTTCTCACCAGAAAGAATACAGGTGGCAGCGGACAGAGGCCGCAGGTAGGGGGCGTCGCGAGCAGGGGAGGCAGGGAGGCCGGGCTCTGGGCTCCCTCAGGCTGGAGTGGACAGGGGCCTCCTGGCAAAGTAGCACCTAAAGGGAGAGCACGTGGTACTGCAGGCCTCTTGTGGGGACCTGGAAGGAGGAAATATGAGAGTTCTTCCGTTTTCCCGGGTGCTTGGCCTCCAAGAAAAACCTCAAAGACAATCAGGAGGAGAAATCCTGCCATTGTCTTTACGAGGGCGAGCAGAGCCTGACTACGCAGGGCTCCTCTGCAAGGCCGACAGCCACAAATGTCAACGCCGATGGGGACAGGCATTTGGTCCTTCCTTCCTTCCTTCCTTCCTTCCTTCCTTCCTTCCTTCCTTCCTTCCCTTGCTCCCTCCCTCCCTCCCTCTCTCCCTCCTTTCTTCCTTCCTACTAGGGATTGACTCAGGGGCCTTCTATCTCCAATCTACACCCCCAGACCTTTTTATTTTTCCTTTTGGAACAGGGTCTTGCTAAATTGTTGAGGGCCTCTCTAAGTTGCTGAGGCTAGCCTCCAACCTGTTATCCTCCTGTCTCAGCCTCCTAAGTACTGGGATTACAAGTGTGTGCCACTGTGCCCGGCTGGGACAGACATTTGAAATGGGAAAGCCTGCAAGTTCTTGACAATTATTAAGCAGTTCAGGAGCAAATGTTTAATTATCCATATGTTGGGAAAAATGCATCCTTACCTTACGGGTTGCTAAGAGGCCCGCATGAGTCAGGGCTGCTGGCACTGCTGGGGCTGAGGGCGGCAGTTAACACCTGCCAGGTACCAGGCACAGGTCTGCGTCCTTCCTATGCATAAACTCACGGGATCCTCACAACTACCATTTTATAGATAAAGAAACTGAGGCACAGACCAGGACCATAAAGTTATCCATGGCAAACAATCAGTGTGGATTTGAGTGTCGCAGAAACTATAATGTGCCGGACAGATGTTAGTTTTTATCGCCCAACTCAGAATGCTCCCCCTCCCCTTAAACTGGGAAGAATCTGCTTCCAAGATAGGATCTGGGGCCAGAATCACACAGCCAGGTCATGGCCAAGTCCAAACAAGAGCCAGGTCCAAGAGGTGCCTAAGGTTTCCATGTGGTCTAAAGGAAGACCCGATTGGATTTCATCTTCACAAACAAAACTATCTCCTGTTCCCCAGGATCTAGGAATTGGAAAGGACAGTAGATTTTTGTTTGGTTTGGTTTGGTTTGGTACTGGGGATTGAACCCAGGGACATTCTACATCCCAACTATACCCCCAGCCTTTTTTATTTTGAAACTGGGTCTCGCTAAATTGCTAAGGCTGGCCTCAAACCTGTGATCCTCCTATCTCAGCCTCCCAAGTACTGGGATTACCTGTGTGTGCCGCCACATGCCTGGCTTTTTCTTTTTTTTTTAAATCATCGTGGCCCTCTGTTAGCAAGAGAACCCGACAGAACATGGACTCTGGGTCCTGCACTTAATTTCAGTCCAAACATAAGACAGCGCAGCCAGGCTGCGGAGAGGCGGGCCCCATTCTTTTTATGGGTCTGACTCCCTGCACGCTCAGGAAAGTGAGGTTAAGTGCAAGCCCTTGTGCTGACTGAAATTAATTGCCAGCAAACTGCCTGGCACAAATCTAAGTAGATCAATATCTGCAAGAGAAAAAGCAATAGGCTTTTAACTGCACCAGGCTTTCCCAGGTAGGCGGCAGAGGCTGTTGTGACCAGGGCCTCCCTCCCATTCACCTGGCTGATTGCACAAAGCACGGTTGGGGTGGGGAACAGAAGAGGGCCTGTCCCCTCCTGGGACCTGCTGAGCCGCACACTCTTCCGTGATGGAGGTTTTCCTGGTGGGCAGGGGCACCAGGCCCAAAGGATGTTCTCAGGGATGCAGGGGTGCGAGGGGCAGGGCTAGAGATGAAGATGCAAACTGGCCAGAATTGCTCAATACTGGCCACAATCAGGGGGCTTTGGATGGGTTTGAGGATGGTTAGGTGAGGGCCCTCTGTGCGTGGAAGGCCAGCTGCCTGGCTTCCAAAACCCCTAAGCATACAGACTGGTTGTTTTCTGTGAGTCTATAAGTTCTTTACCCCCCCCCCTCCACAAAACGGACACTTAAGCCAGGCGTAGTGGCGCATACTTGTAATCCCAGTACTTGGGAGGCTGAGACAGGAGGATGGTAGGTTGGAGGACAGCCTCAGCAAGTAGTGAGACTCTCATCAACCTAGTGAGACCCTGTTTCAAAAAATAAAATAAAATAAAATAGGGCTGGGGGTGCAACTTGGAGGTAGAATGCCCCTAGGTTCAATCCCTAGGTTCAATACCACACACACACACACACACACACACACACACACGCACACGCACAAACCCCAAAACAAAACCTGACACTTTCACTCCGATTGGGGCTGGGGGATGACTCTGTGACCTACATACTTTAGGAAGGACTCAGAGATTAGCTGGGCTGGGTAAGAAAGCTGTGCAAGTAAGATCTTGCGAATAATAGTGACAGCTAACATTTACTGAGCACCTACCACGCGCCCAGCTCTGACAAATAGATGGGATTATTAGCTCCACCCTGCATCTGTTGCTGAACTCTAAGACTGACCCCTTCCTCATTTATTCAAACAACATTTAATAAGCACCTAAGATGGGCCAGATACTGTTCTATGAAGTGAAAATATTGCAGGGGACAACCCAGTCACATTCTTGTCCTGGTGGAATTTATAATCTTGCAGTTTGTAATATAGTATCAGATAAGAAGCAAGCACTTAAAAAAAATAAAGCAGTGTGCAAGGCTACAGTGTTACTATTGATCTCTAAAATGGGTTCCTCTGGCAGATTAAATGAGAATACATTCCCAACATTTAGCACTGAGCCCTCCCACTGTGCCCTAGACACCCGGTTGTTTTATTAATATTCTCCTGCTAATACATGTCAGCCTCTTTCCCTCTTATCTCTCCAATCCTTAGCAAAAGAAAACATACAGGTGTGGTGGCACGTGCTTGTACTTGAGAGCCTCCCAGTACTTGGGAGGCTGAGATAGGAGGATCATAGGTTGGAGGCCAGTCTCAGCAATTTAGTGAGACCCTCAGCAACTTGGCAAGGATAAAATAAAAATAATAATAAAATAGGGCTGAGGATCTAGTCAGAGGTCGAATGCCCCTGGATTTAATCCCTGGGGTGGGGGGAGAAAGAAAGAAAAGAAAAAGAAAACTGAGCTCTTGGACACAGCTTCCCACGTCAAGGACTTACCCGGGCCACCTCTCGGTCCAGGGACTTGCCACTTGGTATCACAGAGGGGTGTGGGTTGCAGGAAGAACATTTGAGACAGGGGCCTGTGGGGGGGTGAAAGGAGCCCCCTTCGTGAGCACCCCTTGTCCCTAGCAGCCACAGGGAGCTCTGGGAGAGAGACTCCAGGAGCCGCACCGGTGGACGCCCCAGCAAGAAATCCCTAGCCTGCCACCATGCTGCCAGGAGCCCTTCCCAGGGGAGAGCTCTGCCTGGAGGTTGGGGTAGGGGCACAGATCAGGCTGGTGTGCCTGAAATGACCTCGAGAGTCACACAGGTTGCACCCAGGCCAACTCAGCTGTGACCAGAGTCACCGTGGGAGTCCCCTGGGCCAGCCCTGTCTCCACACGCCTGACCAGAGGTGTCCATCACGCCCTGGACTACTGGAGGGAGGCTGCTCCCTTCTCCCCACCTGCCCGGCCCACTCTTCCGCCACCCCACAGACTTCCTGCTGGCTTCCCAAGGGGGCCCCTCCTTCATCACCTGCCTCCGCCTCCTCTCCTCCTCCCCCCTCTATTCCACACTTCCCGGCTCCGCCCTCATGACTGGCAGGAGACGAGGTGGGGGAGGCGGAGAGGAGTTGTATTTCTGTGGTTCGAAGTTAGAGTTTGGAGCACTCCCCATAGCAACCTGGTAGTGAATGGTGGATAATTTCATAATGCTATTAATGTGGTGCTTAGCTAGTTCGGAGTTAAACTGGCTTTTCTCTCCAGCAGGCCTGAGACCCTAATGACCCTACGTTCCAAGGAACTGACCATCCTGGAAATGGCTGGGTTAGAGCTGCGGATCTGTTGCCGGCCTGAGAATGAACCGGCCCGGATAGGCTCCAGCTAGCGACATATGGCTGGGTGCGCATCCCCTCGGGCGCCGGGCCTGAGTGTTCTCATCTGGGTTGGACTTGATTATCCCCAAAGATCCTTCCAGCTCTGACACACGATGTTTCTACACCTGCTGTTAAAGATACACTGAGCCCCATCTGTCTGGGACAGAACCTTTGTGGGGGAATGTAATTTGCAATCCTGTTCTGTGGAGAATTAGCATTCCTAATAACTGCTTGATTGATTATCTAATGAATTTTAAAGAGATAAGGATTTGCCGGGAGTGGTGGCATACCCCTGTAATCGCAGTACTTGGGAGGCTGAGATTGGAGTATCAAAGGTTCCAAGGTTCAATGCCAGCCTCAGCAATTTAGTGAGACATTCAGCAACTTAGTGAGACCCTATTTCAAAATAAAAGGGGGCTGGGGGTGTAGCTTGGAGATAGAATGCTCCTGAATTTAGACCCCAGAACCATGGGGGTGGGAGAAAGAGACTGAGACTTGTTCCGGAAGCTGGGTGCAGTGGCACACACCTATAATCCCAGTACTTGGGAGGCTGACATAGGAGGGTTGCAGGTTCAAGGCCAGCCTCAGCAATTTAGTGAGACACTCAGTAACCTAGTGAGACCCTGTTTCAAAACAAAAACTAAAGCCAGGCATGGTGACCCACACTTCTAATCCCAGTACTTGGGAGGCTGAGACAGGAGGATCGCAGGTTTGAGGACAGCCCCAGCAAGTAGTGAGACTCATCAACCTAGCGAGACTCTGTTTCAAAATAAAAATAAAATAGGGCTGGGGGTGTAGCTCAGAGGTAGAATGCTCCTGGGTTCAATCCCCAGCACACCCCCCAAAAAAAGACTTGTTCTGGGAACCCATGCAGCTGTGGGTCAGTCATCTAGGTTCCTTTAGCCAGATTTCCAATATCTGGTATAATAGTGGCTTGTGGCTACCCTTGTTTCCTTTTTTTTTTTTTTTTTTTT
>PVJS01008374.1:9068-53397 GCA_004027185.1 Glis glis | reverse complement strand
GTGTGTGCAAGCATGTGTGTCGCTATTGTTTCCCTGTGTGCAAGCATGTGTGTCGCTATTGTTTCCCCTGTGTGTGCAAGCATGTGTGTCGCTATTGTTTCCCCTGTGTGTGCAAGCATGTGTGTCGCTATTGTTTCCCCTGTGTGCAAGCATGTGTGTCGCTATTGTTTCCCCTGTGTGTGCAAGCATGTGTGTTGCTATTGGTTCCCACCTTCTTGACCCTCTTCTCTCACCTCTGCCCTTTCCCCCCCTTTTCACTCCTCTCACCTTAGCTCCCCCTTTGTCCTCACACTTTAAGCTACTTAGATGAAATAGGACATGAAGATCCCACATGACTCTCTGGGCCCCATGCCCTCCCAACTCAAGGCCTGGAAATCAGTCTTTCTCAAGAGTCACCAAACTTCCCCTGCCACACACAACGAAAGTTAAGGCAAAGCTGTAAAAGCCTCCAAAGAGGAACGAGATCTAGTTTACACTAAGGTGTAAAGAACTACTATCTGGCTCTTTTCCACAAATTTGGTCAGGTTGGAAGCGGGGAACTCAAGGGTACTAAGAGTCCAAAGCAGGAGGTACCATAGGTTTTTAAAAAATGAGAGGTGAAAGAATTCCCAGTGTAGTTTTGGTCACCCTTTTCCAATCTATCTGACTCCTCACCCCCACCAATAGGCCCAGGGCCGAAGAGATGGCTGGGCTCCTGATACAACACATTACCTAGCAGGACAATGCTTCTCCGAGAGCGCAGCAGCCGCATGCCCAGAAGATGGGGTGATGAGCAGCTGCTTCTGGCTCCACGCCCAGGGCAGCCTGGGAAGGTCTGGAGACAGGCTCAGGACCCCTCGGCTCCGCCCGCGCACAGATCAGGGAGGGAGGGCCACGAGGGACGCCCATCCCCACTCACCTGCCTGCTTGGAGGCCTTGCCCAGCATCCCCTTCACAGTCCTGCAGTGGGAGTTGTCACCGCCACAGACACCGCACTTGTCATCCGCCTTCATGGACCCCACCTCCTTGTCACAGCCGACGGGCTGAGGCCAGAAGCCAGAGGCCAGGTGAGTGGGAGGAGGCTTGGCCTTCCATCAGCAGCCCCTGGATCCCTCCCTGGTCCCCACGGGTCCTGGCCAAGAGAGGAACCGCGGCCGACAGGTGTCCCAACACAGGGATCTCCTGCAAACTCGCCACGCCACCCAAGCGAGGTCTCAAGCCTGGTGTGGTGGCAATTCTGGCCATCTCCTCTCCCCTCGGATGAGGCTGGGTGGTAAGTGCCCCCTTCCAGCACCCAGGGCTGTGCTGAGGAGCGAGGGGTGTCCTGAGTGCCACAGGTATACCCATGTTTATCTTTCCAAGGGGCAGAGCGTGGCACCACAGCCCTCCAGTTTCCAAAAGCCAGGAGGGCAGGTGGCTCAGAGGGCACCCACCACACATTCGCCGCGGGCACAGACGCTGTAAGGGTCCCGGTAGCTGCAGCGTGTCCCATCATGGACCACCTGGTTCATGAACACCACGTCCCCTGTGTCCGCTGACTGGCAGATCAGCTCACACTTCTGGGAGTCTGCAGGGAGAGGGACTGTGCTGAGCCACCAGCTGGGCTTGCAGAAAGCGGGCCGCCCAGGACAACATCAGCATGCAGTCCAGGGGCCAGCTCTGCGCAGTGGGGGAGCACTGTGTGTGGAGCCAGGGCTTAAAATCCTAGCTGTGTACTTAGTGATTAGCTTATGTCTATGGTACTTAGGGATTAGCCTGTGTCCTAGGCAAATGCTCGAACCTCTCCCGGTCTCAGTTTCCTATTTCATTATCCCTGACGAACATAATGCCACATTGGGCTATTGAGAAAAACCAAGTGACAAAATAATAACAATAATAATAAGCCAACACTCAGTGAATGCTTACTATGTACCAGATATTTCCAAAGCCTATATACACCCTTGATACACAACTTTAAATCCTTTTCATGAATTAACACATTTAACACTCTCAACACCCCAGTGAGGTAGGATCCAGCATGACAGGGGAGAAAAGCAAAGCTAAAGAACTCACTGGGCCCTGCAGGGAGAGGCCAGCCACTCACCCCGCACATCCCCCGCAGGCACTGTCATGTGACTGTACATCTTCACGTGTTTACACACATCACAAGACGGCATGAAAGTCCGTCAGAGCAGTGGTCTGGATTGGCTTTGTAAATGGAGTGGCAGTATGGGAGGGCAGAGGACAGCTTTTCCTGTTCTAATAATGAAATGTTCTCTTCTTTATCTGGGCTACTGATGGCCTAAAATGGAGGTTCCAGGGAACATATAAACACTCGCTGTGCTTCTTAGAAAAAGTGAGGTTGGGGGCTTAGCCAGCTTCCTGGAATTTGTCTGAAAGTCCTGGGAAAAGGCCCAAGGTCCAGCTGCCCCATGGATCTCTAAGCCCTCCCTCTCCCCACGCCTCTGCTGCTTGTTTGGCTTCTGAATGGAGCTGGAATGCTTCCAGAGCAAGCCTCTCCCATAGCCCACTTCTAAGGGACCTGTCTGGCTCCTGCTTCTAGTCCCCGGGCTCCCAAGATACCTAGTGACTTCTTGCCACCAGCATTCAGGGCTCTAGTCTGGAGCCACACGTCCAAGACTGCCTTGGTTTTCTTGCAGGGAAGCCAAATTCCCAGTGGGACCTGGGCCTGGAGGCTCCAACCCTCCAGAGGACAGACAGGATCCTGAGCAGTTCATCCAGGCAGACAGGTGTCTGGGCAGCAGTGGAAGTCAGCCAACAATATCAAGGGAGTAGTGAGCTCCCCAGAACGGGAGGAATCCAAGCAAAGGGAAGATACCCTCCTCGAGGGTACTCCAGAAGAGTCTGGTAATGACAGGCCTCTGAGATCCTTTTCAGTTTGAGGATTATGTCATTCTAAACATGAGCTTAGGGTCCTGAGGTCAACCCCAGACTCCAGGAAGGGGACAGCATTCTCATGGGAGTTGTCTGGGACCCAGCACTGCGTGGGAGGGAGCATCTGTCAGGGGAGGGACACAGAGGAGCTGGCAAGTGAGAGGTGGGATGGGAGGTCAGGCAAGGGCCCTGCCAGTAGGAAGGCTCCAAGACACCAAGAATCCCAGCCCCTCACCAATTTTCTGCTGCTCCAGGAGACCTCAGTGTCTGTACTCAAGACAGATGGGAACCAGCACCAGTGTGGCCCCAAAATTCAGACCCTCTGCATGAGTTCTGAAGCCTGTTTCTGTTCTAGGGTGCCTGGAGGGGTCAGGATGAGGATCCCACAGGCTCCTGTCTGCCTGTTTTCAAATCACCTCCAGCAACTGCTGAAACCAAGACCCGATCAGTAAAACCGAAAAACTTGGTGTGTGCTATGACTGAGCTTCTTGGGATGTTAGTCATGTAAAGTGAGGGGTGTCCACTCCTCTGGGGAGGACTGGGAGGCCCCTGGGACAGCAGGACTTAGGGACAAATTCCAAAAAGTCAGCTAAGTCCCAACCTACCTTTTTCTAAGGAGCACAGTGTTTCTTTCTTTTTGTGTGTGTGGTACTGGGGATTGAACCTGGACCTCCAAGCTACACCCCCAGCCCTATTTTATTTTTATTTTGAAACAGGGTCTCGCTAGATTGATAAGATTCTTACTTCTTTCTGAGGCTGTCCTCGAACTGGCGATCCTCCTGTCTCAGTCTCCCAAGTACTGGGATTACAAACGCGTGCCACCACACCCGGCTAGGAGCACAGTGTTTCTACATTCTCTGCAACCTCCTTTTTAGGATGGATACCTGCCCGTGCTGGAAGAACAGATGCCTGCAGGCGCTAGCACTGCTGCCGGCCTCTGCAGCACCCTGAGTGAAATGCCCCCTCCTCAAGCCACTTTCCTCGCATCTGCCAGAACCTGCCTCTGGAAACATAACAATCAGGGATGGCCTTGATGGGGACAGGGGCCCCGTAATATGCGATGCACAGGCCTGCACAACGCTATGTGGCAAGACTCCCGACTGCAACGTCCCTATTGGTACCTCCACATGAGGGAGGCCCCACCTGGGAACACAGGGACCCACGGATGCCAGGACATGGTGGGGGCTGGGAACAGGACCACTCACCGTCCTCAGGCTCGTAGGGGATCCAGCTGTGCTTGGCATTCCGGTGTGTGTAGTAGGAGTTCCGCTTGGCACACTGTTGGGCCCGGAAGTCCTCGTAGGGCCCTGGGCATTCCTCACTGTTGCAGACCTGGTACTCGAACAAGGGCCCCAAGCATGGGCGGCCTCCATAGGCTGGGCTGGAGCGGCACAGAGAGAGTGGGTGACCTGGCTGGTGAGGTTTTGGTGGGGCTTCGGGACTGCTCGATCTTTACAGTAGCATCATGAGGGCTCTACTAACCTACAACTAGAGAGACCCTCAGCATGGTGTTGAGCTGAGTCTTCCAGGTCCCTCCCTAAGTGCTCCACCTTCCAGTATACACCACTCGTTCCACTGTGTGTGAGGGTGAGGGGGTCAGAAAGACAGATGCCAGAGCTGCTGAACCCTCTCCACTAGGCTGGCGATCAGTATACTCATCTGTGTATGTTCCTCAGCCATTACACAGGGTCTGGCATGACTCAACTTCTTGTATTTGCTTCTACTTCCATTTAATATAATAAGTTAAAAGAGTGATCAGGAGACTTGGACTCAGAATCAGAGGTGCTGGCGTCCAAGCCCTGACCATGCAGGCTTATTTAAGTCACTTGGCTTGGTTTTGGCTCTGTTTCCCCTTGAAAAGAGGGACCATCAAACCTCTTCTGTTACTTACCTCCTGGTGCATCTGTGAAGAATGATAAGAAAGGGTATTGTAAAGCAATCTATACTCTTCTCCATCAAGTCAAAAGGATTAGGTAAGACTATTGATACAAAGTACCAAGTACATGAGGTACCCTGCTCACAGATGTTGGAAGAATTACAGGGGTTTCTGCACCTAAGTGCTTACCATCCTGCCTAACTCAGAGTGTTTGATATACTTTGTAATAATAATAACAGCAGCTGTCATCTATTAAGTGCTTAATCTGTGCTGGTCATAGTGCTGAAGACATATATTATTTCATTTACACCTCATAAAATAAACACTTACTATTACAGAGAAGCTCAATAAAATAAATGGTAGCTTTGATCAAAAGGATAACTTTGGTCATAACTGCAAGGTGATTTATTGGAGTAGGTCCACTATGCCTTCCTGTCACCTTGGGTTTTTTTATCTCCCACAGAAGAAAATGACAAGGCAGTCCACCTTGGCTCCCACCTGTAGAAGGTCAATAGAGCTGTCTATCAATGAACAGACTACTTTGATAGGTAGTGAGCTCCCCATTCCTGCAGATGAACAGCAGAATGTGAACATCCACTACTTACAAGGACGCTAGAGCCACTGCGGTCCTGCAGTCTGCTGTCCTGCAGTATTCATCACACCACTCGGTGCCAGGAAGGGTGGGCCAGTCCCTGTCTGTGTGGTGGTCCCTAGGGCCAGCTGAATTGTGTGGCAGCCTCAGCCAGCTCCCATCTCTCACAAGGCTGGCCTACACTACTACTTCAGCTTGGGGAATGGGGACCATGGAGAGCTGGGGCTCAGAAATTCTAAAACCAAGTAGTAGTGGAGAAGATCCTACAGAAGGGATGAGAAGGAACAAACAGAGGTCTCCCCAGAATGCTGGAATGTGGGTGGGGCGGGGCTTCAATATTAGAAAGAGGTAAGTTAAGAAAAACTGAAGGAGGTTTTGCTCCATGGGATGGAAAATAAACTCAGGGGTCATGTGCAACATATTTAGATCAGTGTTCACTAAAGTTTAGCCAGAGGATCAGGGTCAGGGGAGGACTTGTTAAACTAGCAGAGTCTAGGTCCCACCCAGACTCTCTGGGGAGTCTTCTGCCCATGAGAATTTGAGAATCACTAATTTGGACACATTCACAGAAGTTAGACCTGACCGGTCACTGGTGAATGCTGGTGGCAGTGAAATGCCCACCTCCCCCCCAACAATCATGGGTCCTCATGCATAGAACACATAACCATCTGTGGGGGCCATTCACTCCTGCTTCCTGTCTCCCCACTGCCTTCCCCTCCAAGACCCAGCCCTAGGGAGGGGGATCCCCAGCCAAGCACACTCACGGGGGGTTGTCGCAGCTCCGGCTGCGGGATCGCACTCCGCCCCCACATGACCGAGAACACGACCCAAACTTGGTCCAGGAGCTCCAGCCTCCATCCTGGCCATAAGTGTGCTCCGGCGACTTCCAGATACAGTGACCTTTGAAGCACCACTGGGGTGGGGCAGAGGGCATGAGGTCACCCTAGGCCACTGCAGCAAAGCCTGCCATGGAGGGTGCTCAAGCGGCACACGGCACAGCTGGTGACACCATAGGGGAGCCCAGAGAAAGAGATGTTAAGAGAATGAGCCTGGGGTTACAGAGAATCCCACCCCTACTTCGAGCTGAGCAAGTACAGACCAAGGGCTGGCCTTCCTGAGCTGTACAATATAACTGTACAATATAAGTCCTCAACTGTACAATATAAATAACTGCATCTGCCTAAAGCATTCAATGCCCTGTGTACATGGTCCCCCAGAAATGGCAGACAGTATTCAATAGATCGATGAGGGTAACAGATGCATAATTATTCCTATCATCACCCCAGCTGAAAGGGGAGAAAAGACACAATCTTCCCACGCTATCTAGAGCTGATCTTGGCTCTGTACTTTGAATCACCTTCCAAGGGCCACAAGCAGATATGTCACTGGGAGGTAAGCCAGCCACACAGGGAGGTCTGTCCACACAGTGGGGAATGTGTGCATCAAGTCTGAGGCCTGGGTTTGAATCCCAGCTCAGCCATTACTAGCTGTGTGTGGCCACTTCACCTTGCCGAGACTGGGTTTACTCACCTGTTAAATGGTGCTATTCAAAAGCCCCACAAAGCCCTGAGCATAGGGTGAAGCATCCAAAGGAGGGCTCAATTAAAGACACCTCCCTTCCCTTGTGCTGTAGGGCAACATGAAAGAAAGAGAGCAAAGCTCTCTGGATTTTTCTCAAGAGATGAACTTAGTTCTTAACCTTGGGAATAACCTGGGGGGACTTTAAAACTCCGAATGCCTGGGCTTCCCCCACACCAGCTGAGTCAGAATCTCTAGGTGTAAGGACTTTTTCTCCTCCTCCTCCTCCTCCTCCTTCCTTTTTTTTTCTGAAACCACTCACTGGCCTCGAACCCTGCAATCCTCCCATTTTGGCCTCCCAAGTACTGGGGTTACAGGTGTGTGCCATCACACCCCACTAGGCATAAGGGTTTTGAGAAGCTATGATGAGGTACAACTGACATACCATAAAAGTCTCTCATTGCATGGCTTTTAATAAATACAGAGTCCTACAACCTTCACTGTAATCCAATTTCAGAACATTTCCACTACCCCAAAAAAGGTCCTCTGCGCCCATTTGAAGTCACCCCTGGTTCTAGGGACAAGGAGCTTTAAATCTGCCCAGATGATTTCAAACATGCAGCCCAAATTGAGAACCACTGATTAACTATTTATGCAAAACTGTAATGGGGTGGGGTGGCAGGGGCTGGAACTTTGAAAATACCTGAGAACATGTAAGAAGTAGAAAGACCTGGCACAGGTACAATTGTCTTAGAAGAAAGCCTGCCAGGTTTGGAGCCCACTTGGCCTGTCCAAGGCCACAGGAAGCCCCATGCATCTGTGAAGGCACAACCTGGAAGATGCCCAGCAGGACAGGTATGAGTGGGATAAACCTAGCTAGAGCAGAGTTCACAGGTCAGAGGGCAGGCTGTTGGGTGGGGCAGGTGCCTGTGGCTACACTCACAGCTGATGCTAAGGAAAAAACCTTCCCAGCTCTCCTTCTTGCTTTGACATGATCCAGTAACTTCAGAACCCACTGAGGGGTGGGAAGGGTGCTTGGTCAGGGGTAAGCAGGGTCAGAGAGGCTGGAGAAGTTCAGAGAATAGCCCAAGGTGCAGGGTCAGTGGCAGAGCAGAACATCAGCTCAGGGATCTCAGACCCGGCCACAAGGTCCCCCTGAGCAATGCAGCCCTGGTGTCCATGCAGCACAAGGAAGCAAACACCAGGATGTATGTGCAGGGCAGGTTGAGGGGGAACACTGTGTGGGGGCGGGGGAGCAGGCAAGACACCTGGAGTCTTCCCTTCATCCCTTGTGTGCTGATCATTCCTTGTGTGGCCCCAGCAGTTCCTTAACCTGTCATTCTTCTCATCTTCAATGTGGAAGTGAGCATTCCTGCTGGATGGGCTGAGACCCTGCTAACCTCACCAGCTGTAGAGGTGAAGGGCTGTGGTGTGGGAGGGAAGGAAGCTCTGTGTGTGCGAGGTGGTAGGAAGATGCCAGGCAGATCACAGCTCCTCCTTTACATATGGACAGGCAGGGCCAGCGATGTAGGTCCCACAGCCCAGAAGGCACTTCCCCTGCAGCCCCGGCAGGTACCTTGCCTGGTGCACACTCGGTCCCGTCCAGCGGGGGCCCCTTCTTGGTCTTGCAGAAGTAAGGGTTGTCAGGGTGACTGCACCACAACTGCTTGCAGGGCTCGAAGGTCCTGAACTGCGTGGCAAGGGGACAGGGTCACCACGCTGACTCCAACTCTCACAAGTTGTCCAGGGGACAAAGCACAGTGATGGGGAGAGAAGGGTGCGTTGGAGGCCGGGGCCCAGGGCACCATGAGGAAGCCCAAGGCCCACACACTCGCATGCCCCACTTCACCCCAGGGCCCTGCCCCTCCCTCTCAGGACACTGAGATGGGCTCAGCACCACCCACTCAGGCCTCTCTCCCCTCTTGCAGGAGCTACTTTGTTACTGAGCTAGAACCAGGTTTGAGGTTCTGGGGAGGTGTGGGCCCATGGTGCCCCCGAATTCCTGCACACATGGGGACCCTCGAGGGACCCAGGTGAGGTTGAGACCCCTATCTCCCTCTGCTGTGGACATCCAGTGAGGCCAGAGGTTGGTAACCTTAGGTTCCAGATTGTCCAAGAAAGCCCCAATTGCCTCGATATCCTCTCTTATCACCCCTACCAGCCAGACAAGCACCCTACAAATGTAGCATTCTGACACTGAAATCCAGGGCCCTACTTTTCTGCCCCCAAAGCAGTGCTTTATCAGACCATATGTCCCAGCGTGGCTTGGACAGCAGGAAGGTGACCGCATGGTACCAAACAGAGCCTCCGGCCCTGCAGAGTAGAGGAGGGGCCTGCACTTCCTGGGTAGGAAAGTTCTCAGAAAGCCCTCCACCCTGAGATGTCCCCTTCTCTGAGCCTCAGTGTAGGTGCCTGAAGTCAGCACCACCTGGTTCTTTCCTGGGTGGCTCAAGCTTATCTCCAAGGGTCTCCCCCACCCTGTCCTGCAGAGTAAGTAAGGTCATGATCCCTGGGATCTATGGCCTCAGGCATAGGGATGAGGTCATAGAAGTCATCCCTGGAGAGAGGTGATATGCAGGTAAGGGAGTAGGGAGTTAGGCTAAACCGCTCTGCCAAAGCCCCGAGGGTGGAAATTCTTGCTCCCCCAGGCCCAAGAGGTGACCAGCCCAAGCCAGGACCCCATTAGTCACCCTCCCTCTTTGCTACCCTCTCCTCCTTTTCAGGGCTGAGGCACGCTCAGGCCTCTGCATGCATCTGCCCAACACAGGTGGGACTGAGTGGGGTCTGCCCTGATCGCCCTGCATCCTCCGTGGTGGCTGGTGCTGAGCCCGCAGGCCCATACCCAGGCCCACTGGCCGGCTGGGTGGAAGGTGCCCGTGAGCAACTAGCCTGGGTCACAGAAGAATATGGCCCTGGCATCCCTGGCCTGGCCGAGCGGATGGATACTCACTGCCAAGCAGGTCTGGTATCCGGTGCCGAAGTCGAAGCGACACTGCTCGTCCATTGAGTAGTCAATGCCAGGCAGCTCCGGGGGCTGGGGCCAGGTGGGCTCAAAGGGGTCGTCGAGGAGGCAGTCATAGGAGCTGCCAGCAGAGACAAGGGAGGTGAGCCAGCCGGCAGGCAGGGAGCCCCAGGCTCTCGCCTCACAGGGGATGGAGCTTTTAATGAGCAAGGAAGTCCTGAAGGAATCTGCAGCCACTGCTCTGTGCTCAGCTGTCCCTTCAGGGAAGATGGGCTGCCCTGGCCATTCCCCTTGCTCAGGACTTGGTTTCCTCCAGTAACTGTGAGGGCTTTGTTTGCAGTGAGGGACGGGCCCCCAGCAGTGGGGTCATGAGGTCAGTTTGTGCCCATGTTAAAGGAACACATTATGGCCAACATTAAGAATTGATTCCTGGACAGTTCAAGGGCTCATTTTGACCAGAGGGAAGAAGCAAGTCTACCTGCCATGCAGGATGTGCAGGCTGGGCAGGCTTCCCTGGCCAGCTGCCTCCTCCTCCCCACCCAGATCCATGTTGGTCCCACTCTCGGGCCCCAAGCTCCCAAGCCTAACACATGCCTGCACCTCAAATGCTCTCCTCAGTGCGCCCCTTCTCTGGGGCCCTGGGGAAACAGATACCCCAGTCCCAGTCCATGGTTCCTACCCTTTAGCATGAGCATTGCATGCAGTAATGGATGAATCCAGATTCCCAGGTCCAGCCCCCAGCAGATTCTCATTAGCCTCTTGGGTGGGGCAGGGGCTCTTGGTCCTTAATAAGAATTCTATGTAGATGGTCACCTGGGCATGCTGAAATGCAAGGCTAACCCACTGTAGTGCTAATGGGGGTGTTTTAGGCCAGGTGGTGGGAGTGGGGACTAGAGGGGCCACATGAGTCAAGGCAGGCAGGGTGTGGGTGATCACTTGAGGGAGAGGCCAGCTGTATGACCTCTGCTTGGATCGACAGGCCACTGGCTCCCCAGTCCCCAGCGCTGAGGGTGGAGGTGACCTACGGGAGGTAGCGGCTGAGCTCCATCTTGCTGCAGCGGGACCAGTGGAAGCGGTGGAAGGCAGCCTGCACCAGGGGCGCCATGACACTGCCCAGGCTGGTCTCGTCCGTGCAGCCATTCCCCTGCCCATCATGCTCCATGCCGAGCCTGGAAGGCAGGGGACAGAGAGGAACCCTGAGTCATGCTGGGGAGTCCACCTAGCAGGCAGGCAGGCAGGCAGGCAGACAGGCCCAAGGCAGGAGAATCCGCCTGGCCAGGAATTCAGACTGCACCTCCTGGCCTCAGTTTCCTGACCATGCAACAGGGAGGAACACCATGTCTTTCCAAGGCTGCTGGGTGAAGCTGTCCCCAGTGGGGTCAGGCTCATTCTGCCCGACAAGCCTTTGCTCCCCCTGTTCTTTCCTCCCAGACACCTGTCCCCTCCCTCAACCCTGCCCACATCACCACAGCTTCCAAGGTGCCCTGCTGCTCCAGAACTCCACCCCCGGCTGCCCTGCCCAGGGGCTGACCGCCATAAGTGGGGCTTCCTGTGCCACCATGAACAGCTCACGTTCTGTGCACTGTCTTCCCACCAGACCGAAGGCCTTTGAATGTAAGGACCGGTCTCATTCAATCTGATCAGTCTCATTCACTGAGCCCCTTGGTGTGCCAGACCCTTAAGCTCCCCAACCCTGTGGACTTAGCACAGAGCTCTGCATGAGGTAAACACTGACCACATGATAGTTTAAATTTAAAACTTTGCTCCTTAAGGGTAGCATTTAATGCCAAAACCCAATGGTCCTAATGCTGCATCTGGCCTTAACCACTACCCAGGGGCCTGTAGGCTCTGACTTGTCTGTCCACAGGGAGGAGCCTCTGCTCAGTGAGGAGTGGACATCCCCTGCACTATACAGGAAAACAAACTACTGGCTCCAGAATATACAGGGTTGTTGGGACCCATAGCAAGGAGGGCCTCAGAGGATTTCCACGCCTCAGCCTCTACGTCGCAGGAGAGAAAGCTGAGGCCCAGAGAGAGGGGCACCACTGCTGAGAGGAGAACAGAGCCAGGTGAAATCCAGCAGAGCTGATGGTGTCCCTTAGCTCTGCCCGGTGCACTGACAAGGCCAGAGGCACGACCATAGCGTGTGCATCACCAGCGGACATGCTAGACAGTGGCTCACGGGTGTCCATCCAGCTTGTAGCTTTTTGAGGGTTTCTATTTCCTGTTGTCCAGGAGAGCTCCATTCCTAGAACAGGACCTGGTACACAGTAGGTGCTCAAGAAATACTAGTTGGATGAATGAATAAATATGCTCTAAGCAACCTCCAGCCTGCAGAACCAGCCAGCCAGCCTCTGCCTGGCCTGCTGCCTGGGCTCTAAGTGCCTGTTTATGATGGGCTCTGGCCAGCTCTTCAGGGAGCACAGAGTGCTGGCATGAGCTGGAACGGGTCAAAAAGGGCCCGAGGTAAGGACAGAATGGAGGAAAGCCAGGGACAGAGACCGCCCAGAGAGCAAGGCCCTGCTGTGACAGGGACACTGCTGCTGATCTACCCAAAGGCAGAGCCACATCTGGTCCCCATGGCCCCAGGATTGGCAGGCTGGATCCAAAGCAGGCCCAGAATCACAGGGCAGGGCCTCTCGCCATGGGCAGCTCAGACACTGTGCCTTGGTAGCAGGCCTGCTCTGCTGGCATCTCCTGGGACACTGGGACCAGAATCTAGTCTGGGTGTTATTCATAAGATCCTCCAGAGCTCATGGCACAGCCCCCAGCCCCACCACCCTCCCAGCGACACTTACACGTGGCCAGTCTCGTGGGCCACCACAAAAGCAGAGGAGAAGCCATCCTCGTGGTTGAGGGCACAGCTCCTCAGGGGGTGGCACATGCCAGTGACAGGCGCATACCCTGCCAGGGAGAGGAGAGAGGGCAGAGAGAGGTCACAGGCAGATGAGGCAGGACATGCTGAGGTCTATGTCCAGCCTGGCCACCGCAGGGACAGCATGACCTGGTCAGTACTGGAGGGTCCCTGGAGAAGAAAGATGCTCACAAAGTCCCACCCAAAGCAGGGTATACCAGGGCCTAGCTGCTCCTATGTCCTAGGGCTTGGTGGCTTCCCTTTGGTCTACAGTTTCTCATTGTCTGCTCCTCTAAACAAGTGGTGGGATTTCTAGGCAAACCTGAGCCTGTGCATGCCCGACTTCCACTCTGTCTCTCTCCAGTCCTTCAGTCAGTCAACAAAAAGCTTGTAATGTCTTCTATGTGGAGGTAGGGGATGGCACTGTGTTAGATACAATGGTGAGCCATGCACAATGGTGTGTGCCTCTAGTCCCAGACACTTGACTGAAGCAGGAGGATCATAAAGCCTAAGAATTTGAGATCATTCTGGACAACATAGTGAGACCCCATCTTAAAAAAAATCTCTCTAGATAACATAAAGAAAGCAGAGAGTAACCAAATCCATGCCCCCAGTCTCACCCCACAGCACACACCTACCATTAAGAATGGTCCAATTTAGGAAAGGTTAGGTGATTGCATTGGAGTAAAGTTGAGAGTTCAAGGAGTGGGGGGAGAGGGGTCCAGGGGTGATTTGGAGGAAGGGGAAGGGAATGGTTTAAAATGAAGGGGTGAAGGGGGACCAAGGAATGACTTATGGGGGTAGCAGTGCTGGGTCTGGAGGACAGGTAAGATGACTCTCCAGAGGTCAGGAGGACATTGGCAAAGGTGCAGACAGGTCACACAGGAACTATGGCCCAGCAGCGGCTGGCATGGGCAGCAACGACCGTGGCCAATGTGTACTGAGCACTACTGTGTATGAAGCCTGTGTGCTCAGGACCACAGAACTCTGCCTAGGATGCATGAGGCCCTGGGTTCGATCCCCAGTGCTGCAAAGAAAAAAAAAAAAAACACCTGACCCTGTTATAGGCTAGGAGGACAGACTGAGCTGGGGAAGATCTTGAAGAGAGTGGCGACAGGAAGCGCCCCTGCCTGGACCTGCAGTGGACCAGAGCGCCTCCCCTGTCTTGTTGAGTGCTCTTTCATTTGACATGGTTTTGGAGACTATAACAGGAGGCTGCAGCAGGAAGGATATTTGGGACCTCTTATCCTGGAGGTCTGGGATTTGTATATGTACATGTGTCTGGGTATCTGGGTATCTGTACATGTGTTTCTGTGTCTTTACATATGTGCAGTATGTCCTGTATTGGCACGTGTCTGTGCATATGTGTGTACATGTCTATGCATACATGTGTATCTTTGAACCACAAATGGGGCTTCCGTGAACAGGGCTGGGTGACTCATTTCCAGCATTAATCCAGAAAGCCCTCAATGTGGGGGCCTAGAGAGCCAGTCTGGTCTAGGTCTGCCTCCAGTCTGATGTGGAGCAAGGGCAAACCTGTTCACCCCCCCTGTGCCTCAGTTTCCTCTTATGTCAAAGCTGCATATTTACAGACACTTTCAATTGTTGATTCTCCATTCACAGACATTTCAGGCATCCCTTGGCCCTCTGAGCTGCCATGGAATGGAGGAAAGCAAATATTATGATTTTCCCCATTCAAGCACTGAGCGAACCTAAGAGATGAAGAGATCTTGGATCCCTGAGCTAGCGAGGCATGAAGCAGGAGTGGGGCAGTGACTGCCATTCCTGCAGCCCACCCAGTCACGCATACCCCCATGCCCACAGTCTGCGATGAGGACACATGCCTACACAAGGACACGTGTGACAGTAGCACTTAAGCGTCCCTAGGTCACTAGAGCGTCTTCAAGCACCCAAGCTCTGAGACATTAAGCACAGGACCCAGGGTCTGACTACTCATAGCTGCCTGCAGTCTGGACCAAGACAGTGAGCACCCAAGTGGGGACCTTTCACTTGCCCTGGCTCCCAAGAAACCTTTGCAAAGTTCACCCACCTGTCCATCCAAGTCCTTTCCACTCCAGCCTCCCTGGGGCAGGCCCCACAGAGAGGCCATCTGTCCCCAGGCCAGCCCCGAGTCTCCACCTCTGCCCTGCAGGCTGCACACACCTGACCACAGAAAATACAGTACCTTGCATACCTGAGGGCCCAAAGTTCTGCCGGGTGAGGAAGATGACGTGGTCGTGATGCTCAGCATGGTCGGGGTCCTGGCGCTGCTGGGAGTGTGCCCAGCGACACACCTGCTCCAGGCTGCGTGCCGGGTTCCCACGCTCGATCAGGCTCAGGGACTGGGAGTGGGAGAGTCCACGGCAGGTGGTCAGAAGCCCCAGGATGCCCAGGGAAGCTCTCCTCCCATTTACAGGTGGGGATGCCAAGGCCAGGGGACTGCAATGCCCATCCCAAGATCACCAGCTGTCTGCACTAGGCTAGGCTGTCCCTGCGTTAGGAGTGTTCCCACAAGCACTGTGCCCATGCGTGTGTCTGCTAGAAACTCCACGCACACTATTTCCAATCCCCTCAACTAACCAGCAAGGCAAGCACTGTTCTGAGCACTTCCCTACCCTTTATATCCATCCACTCTCTTCTCTAATCTCCACAGTAGCCCTTAGAGGAAAGTTGGTCACCTCTCTTAGGGAGAATGAGTGACTGGGCCAAGAGTGCAGAGCCCAGGGCCCCTGGACTCCACATGACAGGACTTTTCTTGGTCACTGCCCCTCTAAGCTCCAGTTTCCCTTCAGTCCTCAAGAGGTGCTCCCTCTGTAAGGACAGATTATCAGTGCCCCCTGCTAAAGAAACTATGTTCCTGCCTACACCCCTAAAGCCTCCTTCTGAAGCCTCGGTTCTCACAGTCTCAGGGTTCTGGTTTTGGAAGTAAAGCTTCCTGCATACTGAGCCTCTGCCCCCCACCACCATAGCTACTCCTACACCGTGTTCCACAGCCCTTCTCCCCAAACCCCACCTGCAAACAAGCAAGGCCCTTACCTGTCGGTAGCCCACCATGATCAAGCGGACGAGGGCAATGTTCACGTGGGCCCCCAGGGACTCATCATGGTAAATCTCATTGACCTGCCAGGAGAAGAGCACATGCTAAGGGGAAGCAAAGGCTCACCGGAGGCCTGCAACATGCCAGGGACTGAGCGACATGCCTACCACATGGTCCCCCAGTTCATCCACCATGCCCTCGCCAGGCAGGCATTCCTACCTCTTCTTAACTGGCAAGGAAACTGAGGCTGAGTGAGGTGAAATGACCTGCCTAAGGACACGCAGCTAATAAGCCACAGAGCTGGGACTCAAATCCTGGACCACTTAATCCCAACGCTGAGCTCTTTCCACGAAGCCAAAGTGTAGGTGGTGGGGAGCGGCCTCAAACTCAGCAACCCTGACCAAGATGCTCATCTTTCCACATCTCTGAAGAGTCTCTTCTAGAAATGTCACCTGGCCCAGGGGACCCTGGTTCAAGGCGCTTGGCCTAAAATCCTGTGTACCTTCCCAATTGCCACCAGAATAACATCCTTTGCATAGCTCCTGGCACTGAGGAGGCCGTGCTGGGCTCTTCTCCAGGGCGTCCAGGAGAGGACCAGCAGCATCAGCAACACCTGGGAGCTGGTTAGAAAGGCAGATCCCCCTATAACCCCAGGCCTCCTGTGGCAGGACCTGCATTTGAACAAGATCCCAGGCGATCCGTAGGCTTGGCCAAGTTGGAAAAACACTGCTCAAGATAATCCCTCTCTCACACAGGCCAGTCCCAGCACTTCCCGTGCACAACGCACTGGGCAGCAGAAGGGACAGACACTCAGCCTCTGCTTACCCACCCCCAAGGACAGGGAGCTCACCCCCTCTCCCTAGTTGTCTCATTGGACACTCCAGTTTTTTGTTTTGTTTTAAATAACTTTTTAATTATATAAAACATTTCACTGTAAAAAAATGGAAAAGTACCCTTCCCCAAAAGAAAATTAAATCATCCATACTACTATTAGTCAAATATATAGTTACCATGATTAACAAGCTTCCTGCCATGTTTGTGTCTTATTTTAAAAAATTGAACTCATGTTAATATACTGTGTGATTTTTGCTTGTTTCATGGAAAATTCTCTGTGTCTTTAAAGTCATGATCTCTAATGTAGGATGTGCTGTCACTTATGTAACTAATCCCCTGGCTGGGGCTTCAGAGACTGAGAGACGTGAGCTGCCCAGGAAGAGAGATGAACCAGGCATGGGGGTGCACGCTTGTAATCCCAGGACTTGGGAGGCTGAGACCAGAGGTTCACAGATTTGAGGACAGCCTTGGAAACTTAGCAAGACTCTCAGCAACTTAGCGAGACCCTGTTTCAAAACAACAACAACAAAATTTAAGGGGCTGGGGTGTAGCTCAGAGGTACAATACCTCTGGTTTCAATTCCCAGTACCACCACCAGAAAAAAAAATAGAGTGATGACTTGCTCAGCAAGTCACTATTAGGACAGAGCACTGGTGAAGTAGCTACTGGGACCCAGCTCTGCCCTTTATGAGCTGGCTGGCTTGGGGTTTAACAAGGACTCCCTTAAAACCTCTGTTTCTTTTTCTGCAGAATGGGAATAATAATGGCTGTCATAGGGCTGGCATGTGTAAACATCTAGGAACTACAAGTGAGCCAAACAAGCCCAGAGGCACATTCAGCGGTCAGTGACGGAGACAGAAGTGGAGCCCAGCCTGTGACTCCTGCCCACGTGGCTTCCTGGGGGCTGGGACGGAGTTTCATGCCTGCTCTTCTCGCCACTTCTGCCTCCATGTGCCCTTCAGCCATCAATTCTTTTCCACTCATAAGTAAAGAAACCCAACATACAACCCACAAAGCTATTGTTGTCCACCAAATGGAGAAGGATAGCACTTCCAACCACACTGTGTGTGTAAGTCCTGCAGGGAGGGGAAGGCTGGGAGGGGAACTGGAGACCTGCTCCCGTGCCCACACGCCTCCCACGCCAGCAGAGGATGGCACTGGGCTGTGGGCTCAGCGCTGCAAGCAGCAGAAGCACATGCACCATGGAGCCCCTGCCCCAGCCTACACATCCCAGTGCCCAGAACTGGCAGCTGTCCCAGTTCATCAATATGCAGACTTCAGAGCAACCAGCTCTGGATCCATGTCTGGATCCAACTGAGTAGTGAGACCAAAGCCTAGCACTCGCTGCGGACAAGCAGCCTCCTGCCAACTCCCCGCCACAAGGCAGGACGGACATGCCAACCAGTGCAGGGCTCCCTCCCACCCTCTGCCCTCCTCAGCAGGAGCAAAGATTTCATGGGAACAAACTGCTCCTCAACCTGCAAGCCCCAGACTTATCCTAGGAGAGCTGCAGGTACATCCAGCCTCACAATGTGCTCCCAAGCAGAATTTCAACGGCAGGATTGTTTGCTGATCTGTGCAATGACAGTCCACCTGTGGTGGAGTGACTCCTAATAACCCCAGCTTCCCAGACCTTCCAACACTGGGACTCTGAGATGAGGTGCTGTGGACCTCCCTGATGTGCTCTGTAAGCAGACCAAGGTGGGTTCATCAGCCAGGCACACTATACCGCCACATCTGTACCCATTACACATGTAAATCCACCACTTGTCCTAAGAGGAGGGAGAAGAGACGACTTGGAGTTGGGGCATCTGCTGGGCTTCTGGGCATCTGGAAGCAACCCAGGGCCACTGCCTTCCTCCACATGTCCCTCTAGTAGGTGACACCATGCAAACTACTGTCAGAAACCTGATATATGATAGTCGGCCCTCTGTATCTGCAGGTTCTGCATCCCTGGGTCCAACCAATTGAGGATTGAAAACCTTTGAAAAAAATTATCTGTATTGAACATGTACACGCTTTTCTTGCCATTATTGCCTAATCAATATAGTATAACAACTAATTACATAGCATTTACATTGCCTTAGGCATTATAAGCAATCTAGAGATGACTTGGAGTATATGGAAGGATTGCCAGGCGTGGTGGTTCACACCTGCAACCCAGTACTTGGGAGGCTGAGACAGGAGGATCACAAGTTCAAGGTCAGCCTCAGCAACTTAGCAAGACCCTCAGCAACTTAGCAAGTCCCTGTTTCAAAATAAAAAGGGCTGGAGGTGTAGCTCAGAGGTAAAATGCCCCTGGGTTCAATTTCCAGTACCACGATAGACAGATAGATGATAGATAGATAGATAGATGATAGATGATAGAAAGAATATGGAAGGATAACATCAGTTATATAGGGGACTTGCATACCTACAGATTTTGGTGTCCACTGGGGTCTTAAAGCCAATACCCTGCAGATGCTGAGGGATGACTGTACTCATTTCTGTCCTTTACTCCACAAGCCAAATCCATTCATCAAAGTCTTCAGTGGCCCTTTTTCCAACAACTCCATCTCCAGCCTAGGACACTGGCTGTGGGTCAGCCCTGACATTCCAAGTTGCCTGGCCCAGTCCTTCTCTGGGGCTCTGGCATGGTCATCTGCATGCACCCCTATCAGCCCCAGTCCTTGAGTAGGACCCTCCATGGCTCTGATTAAGCTGGAACTACCCTGAGGCTTTGCACAGGCCAAGGAAGTAGCCAAACAGGGCTGCCCTGTCAGCTGGGACTGCAGGGGACACCTGACACAGCCAGGATATGTGGCCACCTGGAGGCCGAGGACACCCACCCCTCTGGAACACACTCACAGGGGTTCTCTGACAGGCTCCAGCCTGGCTGTGCACCCAGGACCTGGCTCTGTCAGCCTCAGCCCTCCATGGCTGCCTCCCAAATGCCAGAGGTGAGGCCGGGGAGCCAGCTCAGGGAAGATCATGTATTTCTTCCCATGGTTGGGCACAAGTCAGGACAGCCGCAAGACACACCTTGCTTCTCACCTCTGAGCCTCGTTCAAGGTCACCTGTGCCAGGACCCTTAGGTTAGGGTTTGACATCATATATCGGCCTGAGATAGCCACTGGGTGTGCACCAGAAAAACAAGCAAAGGTCAGGCTTCTACCATGGGCCTACCTGCGCCAATCAAGAGACAAAATAGCAAAAAGCGAGAGGATGAGTAGAGTGCTGGAGTTGGAGGGATGAGCCGCTACTTCCCAAGTACCTCCATGTGCCAGGCACAGTGCCGAGCTCTGCATACAACCTCAGAACCACCTTATAGAGAGAGGAATAGTTCCTTCTCATCAGCAAGAAATCCATGGTTCCGAGAGATTAAGTAACTTGCCCAAAGGCTCGTAGCTGGGAAGTGGGAAGGCCAGGATATGAACTCAAATCTCTATGACTCTACAGCTCCTATTTATACTCAACTGCCGTACAAAACCAGTTTTGGAGCCAGTGTGGCTGGGATGCGCATTCTCTGGCCTGGGAAAGATGAGGGGAGTTTACAGCTCAGAGGAGGAAGACAGGCCCTTCCTTGGACCCACAGCCTGTCTCGGCCAACTGTGATGTCAGCAGGAAGCAGACAGAAACTGAGGTTCCTGGGTCGAGGCTGCAAGGCAGTCCTGGCCATGAGCATTCCGCCCCAGCAGCATGTGCTCTCCAAGCCATGCCCCCCCCCCCGTCTTTACTTCATGAGGTGTGAAGACGAGTCACAAGAGAGGGAGATGAGGAGGGTTCAGTGGAGGTGAGGGGGGGCCCTGAACATGGAGCAGCCTATGGAGGGGAAAATGGAGAGCCTATGGAGAGAAAAGACCGTCTAAGTCAGAGAAGGAAGTAGGAAAGGAGTTACCTGCGGCCAGGAAACAATGGGCAAGGAGGCAACTCAGCAGGAGGCAGGACAACAGGCGGGACCCCATGACTATGGGCTTTCTGGAACCTGCTCCTAAACACTCCCTCCACCCGACTTCGGGATCACAACAGGCCTCCTTGGTGCCCAGTGCAGGTGGAGGTGGGTTTCCTCTGTCTAATAGACAGCAGCACAGCCAGCCAGGGAGTAGTCTCAAGAACCCCTCCCTGAGCCAGGCGTGGTGGTGCACGCTTGTAATCCCAGTACTTTGGGAGGCGAAGACCAGAGGATCCGGTTTGCGACCAGCCTCAGCTCCCCCCCCCGTCTCTCTCTCTCTCTCTCTCTCTCTCTCTCTCTCTACCTAGTGAGGCCCTCCGCAACTTCGTGAGACCTGGTTTCAAAAATAAAAGTATAAAAAAGTAGGGCCAGGGGTGTAGCGTGGAGGTAGAACGCCCCTGGGTTCAATCCCCAGTACCGCAAAAGAAAAAAAAAAAGAAAAAGAACCCCTCCCTGTTCCCCTGGACCCTGCATGGCTACAAGGCCCCGTAGTCAAGCTCCTTTGAAGTAGGAGCTCAACTTCTACTTTTCTTCCCAAAGGGAGGGTTAGACTTGGTGCCCAAGGCAAGAATGCCCACGCTTCAGCCTGTGGCTAGAAGGGACAAGCCAGGACCCCCTGGAACCCATGGGAGTTCAGCTGGCAGCCTTCCCTTCTGTGCCAGCCCAAGACTGGCCCCTCCTTGGTGGTGGAGGAACAGGGGAGCCCAGGAGAGAATGGTCTTCGGCAACCCCAAGTTCCTTCTCTCTTAGGGAACACTTCTCCTGAGGAGCCACAGGGCAGACTGTCCACCGCCTGCCTGCTCAGTAGCCAGGTTCAGGCAGGTCTCAGACAAGGAGGGAGCGGGGCAGGAGCAGTGCTGAGAAAGCAGGCCCTCGGGCGTTAAACCCGCCTGTGCTCACACACAAGCGGGGACACTAACTGGCCTGAATAGCTGGCCCAGAACACAGATACCTCCTGTGTGGCCTCACTAAATCCTCACAGCAACCTGCCCAGATGGAAATACTAGCCCTCTTTTCTTTTTAAATTACAAGTTGAGCATCCCTAATCCAAAAATCCAAAATCTGAAACTTTTTGAGCACCAACACTATGCCACAGTGGAAAATTCCACACCTGGGCTCTTAAAAGAGGTCACCGAATGCCGGTACACTAAAAACACTATATAAAATTACCTTCAGGATATGTGTCTAAGGTAAATAGGAAACATAAATGAATGTCATGTTGAGTCCCATCCCCAAGATAGCTCATTATGTATATGCAAATATTCCAAAAAAGGGATACTCGACCTGTAATAAACTTTGTGTGTGTGGGGGATGGGTACTGAGAATTGAACCCAGGGGATTCTACCTTCAAGCTACACCCCCAGTCCTTTATATTTTTATTTTGAAACAAGGTCTCACTAAGTTGTTGAGGACCTCACTAAGTTCTTGAACCTGGACTCGAACCTGCAATCCTCCTGCCTCAGCCTCCCAAGTACTGGAACTACAGGCGTGTGCCACCACACCCAGCTCACTTTTTCTTTCTTAAGTACAAAAAATAATGGGGCATCTGACTATCGATGGGGTCTTGGATTTGATGAAATATGTTAAGTACATTTTCACACACACTTGTGAACTTGTACTTATACACATCTGATTTGGCATGGAACACACAGGTACATGGATCTACACAAACACGTATTTCCTATGTGGATGACTAGATGTGTGCATGTGTATGTGCATGTCTACAAACATGTGTATTACATGCATGCATATATGTGCCTGTGGTGTGGATATGCATCAATATACTGCTGCCTGTGGCCTGGGATGCTGCCCTCCCTGGCCCTCAGGCTGACGCACACAGCAGCCAGGGCTGGGCCAATTTCCCGAGTCTAAACGTCAACCTTGTCAGGGCACCACACTCCCTGCACACCACATTGCAGGCCTTGCTTCTATCAGTGAGGTCCTGGAGGCTGAGGCTGCTCTCAGGGCCATGGGAAGAGGGTGTTAAGTCTCCTGATTTGCTTCCTCTTGCCTCAGGTCCCCTTGCCCAAGTTTATCACCATGGCCCATGTTTCAAAGGGCTGGTATAGGCTACCCATGAGCAGTGTCAGCAGCTTTTGAACCAGTGCACTTCTGAAAGGTGTGGCTGTTTTCAGGGCTCCCAGGAGACTACAGGCTGGCCGGGGCCATCCCTCCTGGAATTTAGCTGTTCAGTCCACCTCAGGCCCAGGCTGTTTGTGCACGATGGCTCCAGAGGGCACAGAGATGGAACCACCCAGCCCAACAGAGCCCCTTCTACAAGTCCACAATGCTCAGCATTATCCCCCACAACCTGTTTGCAAAACACGGCAGTCTTTACTTCCCAGGCCAGCCTGCCCATGTGTAAACAGAGGCAGTGTGGAGGCCAGGAATCCCCAGCTCTGCCGCCTCCCACTGCAGCATGAGCACACCTCTTTGAGCCCATCTGCGCTCACCTGTGGGTGTGGAGAAAACACATCTTGCACAGGCAGGAGGACAGAAGGCCAGGGCAGATGTCACACACTTGGAGCAAGGCCTGGCACAGAGCATGCACTCAGTCAATGAGATCTGTTAGTTTAAAACTGCTACTCTCCACTTTGGGAGCCTATAAGATCATCCCAGAGACAGCATTTCAGGAGTCTCACCTCCAATATGCTGAGTGGGATACTATATAAGAAAGTGCTTTGTTGCCCATAAAGCTCTCCTCACCTGTGAGGGGTAATCATTGTTGTTATTATCTCTCTCATGCCAGAGTTGAAACACCCATCCTTTCTTTTGTGGTAAGCGTGGTTCCCTGCCCAGTGGGTTTGCTTTGAAAATGTGAATGTAAATGTACGGCAACTGCTGCTAACACCTTAGGACTTAGGGCAGAGGGTCTCAACCTGCTGCTATGGACAAGTTGATGGTGATAATTCTCAGTTGGGGGCTGTCCTGCACACTGTAGGATGTTTAGCAGCATCCCTGGCGTCTACCCACTAGATGACAGTAGCACCCACCACCTCCAGCTGTAATAACAGCAACAAAAAATCTCCAAACATTACCATTGCCAGAACCACTGCCTTGGGCTGGGGATGTGGCTTAGAGGAAGAGTACTTACCTAGCATGCGTGAGGCCCTAGGTTCTGTCCCAGCACTGCCAACACAAACAAAACAACAAAAAAAAAAACACTTCCTGAAAGTGAATGAGTTTTTGCCTCTAGTAAAAGCAGTGGAAGGTTCCTGGGGAGAAGAGACAAAAGACGGGAAAAGGAGTAAAAAGAGAAGGAGGAGGATTTGTATCCTGCCAATGTCAGGGGGATGAGCTGCTTTGCAAGTCCATCTATGTCCAAAGGAAAAGGTCTGAAAAACACACTCTCCATCAGCATGAACACTGTTTTGCAGTGCTCCAAACCAGCCTTTATGATGACTATTTAACATGTCATGTGCCAAGAGAATGCTACCCCTGCAGGTTGAAGCCACCAACGACCTGGTCTGACAGCCATCCACAACGAAACCTTCTGGATCTAGAGGGGCACCGAGCTCTTCCAAGCAGGTGTCTGAGTGGCCCATGATGGGAAAGGGCTCCAAGGCAGACTGGACAGAACTGGAAGGATGCTATGGTTGGCAGAGGCTCCAGCCAACAATGTCTCCCCAGCAACCAGCCCCAGCACCTTTGTATTGTCAGCCAGGTGAGGCAGGGTGGGGAGCAGAGGTGGGCGGGGGATCTCACCTACACAGGTGGACTGCCAAGATGGGTCCCAGAGAAGACAGACAGGAAGCTTCTGGCTGTGGCCTGGCTGGGTAAGAAAGGATGAAAGGGCCTCTTTGTCCCTCTTCTCTCTATCCCTCTGCTCCAGGTGCAGGCCCAGGAGGATCTCCAGGTCCCCGTATCCAAGGCAGTCCTCACCCTAAACATTAAGTACACCACCCCAGGCAAGGAGAGGGCCCTTGGCAGCACCCACCATCTCAGGTGCTACTGTCATCTAGCCAGGAGCCAAGAATAGGAACATGCTCAGGGAGAAGCTTCAGGAGCCCAACTCCCTCAGGAGAACCATCTCAGGCCAACGCTCTTTCTAGAAAGGCACAGCGTTCTCACCCCTGGGAGCTCAGGGTCTTCCCTTTCCCCCTTGGCAGAGCTGCTTTTCCACAGTTCTGCAACAGCAGCAGGGGGAGGGAGAATAAACTTTGGAATCAGACAGATCTGGGCCCAAAGCCTGGCTCTGCCACTTATGAGCCATGTAGATTCTGAGCAAGTTGCTTAGCTCCCTGACTGTCAGAGGTAAACAGGATGTGGCTGCATAAGGCTTCCAGGTGAGGACTCTGTGAGCCATGTGCAAAGTGCTCAGCTCCATTGCTGACATGAGGCAGGTGCTGGGATGATACTGTGGTGGCTGGAGCTGGCTACAAAGTCCCTCTCCTGGGGCTTCCCACTGGCCCCTCATAGCCTTAGCAGGCCTCCAGTCCATCTTTTCCTCCCCTGAATCCACCCAGGATGCCACCATCAGGAACTATTCCTCCTGCTCTTGATGCATGAGCTCATGCTACAGTCTCGTGGACTGCCACCTCAGCTAACCCTCCAAGAGCTCCCCAAAGGTTGGCTCAGCTCTAGACCCTACAGAAGGCCTTCCTCTCTCCACTGTCTGCAGAGACAGCCACCTCCTCTAAGTTGCTTTAGCACTGTACTCAAAGGTCCCCTAATTATTCCAGGGGACTGAGGCTTGTTTTTTGCAGCCAGACCAAAGCTTCTAGAACCAGCCTATCTGTGATAACAAGTACTCACTAAATGCTGAAAGCAACTACCCCTTATGATTTAAAGGGTTCAAATGGTTTCCTATTCTGAGATTTGAAGAAACATTAAGGAAAGCAACCCAGTAAAAATGGGGAAACTGAGGCATGGAGAAAGTCAAGTCTATCCAAGGCCTAGCAGCAGGTAAGGGAGGCATGAGGAGGGAGTGCTTGCCCATCATCTGGAGCACATCCCCAAGTTAGTGCAAAAGAAAAATGAAGACGGGACAGCCCTGCCGAGTTCCCACCACTGCCCCTGACAACTGCGGCACTGTGCTTCACTATCAGCTTCTGTCCCTCCTCCTGGGTTGAACACAATGGGACCATCCATCCTGGGAACCGGAGCTCCTCTCTGATCCCGCCAGACCAGCCCTGGTCCCGGAAATCAGGATCAGAAATGGTCACAGGCAGAGGGGCGCTGCAAGGTGAGAGAAAAGGACACCCTTCCTGCTGGCTCCGTGAAATCTCCAGGGGAGTCCATGCTTCCCGCAGCCCAGCTGAATAAAAGCCCCTGCACAATGGACATGATGTGTTACAGGTCCCCTGGGAGGGAGAAGTTGTCGCCACCCATCTGTTCACCTCCAGGGACAGAAAGTCTGGCGGGCTGTTCCATGTTCCCAGGAAGCCACAGCCCCACATGGCCCACTTACCCCAACGGCAGGTCTGCCACAGCCTACCTTGATGCTGTGAGCCTCTCCCCAGAGGAATGGGGCCCTGTGGGAAGCTCTGCCTCAACCCACCTGCCCTATCCCTGGCCCCATGTCCCTGCATTCACAGGACCAGCCAGCAATGAGCAGACCTGGCCGACAGCCTTCCAGACTCTCTAAGAAGACAACTGCTCTCCTCTTCACCCACTTTCTGGTAGGCAAAGGACCCAGACTGGCCAAACATCAGTCTCTAAGCCAGGCCCTCATGGTACATCTTCAGGTGAAGCTGTTTATGATCCCTAGCCAAGGTTTTGAGTCCTGGGTTAAAGGGCAAGGGTCAAAAGTCAGAACATAGTAACTGGATCATGAGAACTGGAGTGGCCCATGGGTTTTATCCTTCTCCAACAGTAAAGTTTTGGGGACATGGGGAGGGGTCCCAGGAAGGAGGGCAGGTGAGTAGCTGGCCACCATGCTACAGACGCCCCAAGACTTACAAAGAACCTCCACCCTTCCCACTGCCATCCATGAGGTCTCTTACAGCTCTAGATCTGAAGAACTTGCCAGACCCTTCTGAACATGTCAGAAGTATGCTTGGCCTGGGGAAAGCAGGGAGACTTTACCTGTTTCCAAGGGAAGCGCCCAAACTGTAGTTGAGGAACAAGTTCCTGTCCACCCCAACACCTTCCTAATAGCACTGCCTTCAGCCCTACACTTCCAAGCCCTATGCCTACTATAGCCCCCGAGGGCAGCCCCCACCTGCCGGACCCCCTTCAAACCTCTAGAGAGGCTCAGACATGACCAGCCAGTGGGTCTGAGGGAGGCTGGCCAAGGGTACATAGTGGCCCAGACCCCAGGTACTGGCACAGGGTCAAGGCTGCTCCGGGACACACACACATCTCCTGGGCTGCTCCTGGGGGGGATTTCCTGGACTGTGGAGACCCACTTGGAACCTCAGAACTGGAAGAAAGATTATTTGAAGGTGAAAACATTTGAAATTCAACAGATGCAGTATGAAGCCTTCTCAGAGCTCGCTCCCCTGACTAGCAGAGCAATTCCTAGGAAACGAGGCCACCAGAAGTCTCCTTGGGGAGTCCCATGACATAAAGAAGATGGCCCTCGAGCCTGCAGAAGAAAACATCACAAACTTCCTCATCTCACTTGTTCTAAAAATCCATTTGTCTTGCTAAAAAAAAGCCTATTTCTCCTTCTCATAAGAGTCTCTCCTTCCCTCTCCATCGCTCTCCCTACTAAATTAGGTATATAAACCCTGAATCTAAACTACCCTTTGGGTTACTCTCTGAGCAGGCCCTCCAGAACTGAACATAGAGGGCAGACAAAACGTTCTTCGTCCCTGATACCTGGTCAGCCATGGATGGCACAACCTGGCACGAGGCTGCCGCTGGAACACAGATTCACAAACTTACTGGCTTACTGCCTCCTTTTAAAAAAATATTCAGCTGGTGTGGTGGTGCACACTTGTAATCCCAGTAGTTAGGAGGCTGAGACAGGAGGATTGCAGGTTCATGGCCAGCCTCAGCTACTTAGTGAGGTTCTCTGCTATTGAGTGAGACCCTGTTTCAAAATAAAGAATAAAAAAATAGGGCTGGGGGTGTAGCTCAGAGGTAGAATGCCCTTGGGTTCAATCCCCCGTAGGAAGGAAGGAAGGAAGGAAGGAAGGAAGGGAGGGAGGGAGGGAGGGAGGGAGGAAGGAAGGAAGGAAGGAGGGATTCAGCAACCCCCAGCACTTCCGCCACCCCATTATTTTTACTCAATAAAATAAAATTGCACCCCCAATTGCACCCATGGCTCCTATTGCCCTCCTGGATCATTCTAGCTTCCCCCTTTCAGGGGTGTTATCGCAGACTTTGGGACTCCACACACTAGGATGACCTCTGAGTGGACAAGGCAGTGCTCTGACCCCAGCCCCACAGCCAACCACACAGGAGGTCAGCAAGGTACAGCTAGGCCTCTGCACCCCAGCTTCTGCACAGGAACACTGAGGACACTCAGACCTCCCATAATGTTACTGGGAGACGAGTAAATAGGTCAAGTTGATAAAGAGTCTGATTCTCAGTAGTCTCTCCAACACAATTCCACTGATACTATAGGGATGCCCTTTGCAATTGTCCATGGGCACGCAGTAGCATAAGCTCTGAGGACATGGGTTCCTTTGGTATCTCTGCTGTGGAAACTTTTCTTTTTTTATGGTACAAGGGATTTAACCCAGAGATACTCTATCACTGAGTTACTTCCCAAGCCCTTTTTATTTTTTATTTTAAGATGGAGATATTGCTAAGTTGCCCAAGCTGGCCTCCAACTTGCAATCCTCCTGCCTCAGCCTCCCAAGTAGCTAAAATCACAGGTGTGTGCCACCATGCCCAGAAAAGCTATTCTTTTTGTCTGAATGCTTTGCTGCTTGCTTTCTGGGAATGGCTGCTACCCCACCTCATTTCCACACAGAGGCAGGCTCTGACCTGGTGGGCCCAAGTCCACCTTGTAGTCACAGCAGTGAGTCCAGGGATGGCCTCATGATCTACCCCAGGAGGACCAGAAGGGTCCATTTAGCCTCTGGGTCCTAAAAGCAGAAAGGGTGATCAGGGTCCTAAGAGCAGGAAGGGTGAGCATCCTGAGGTGGCCTCCTTCCCCACTGCAGGAGAAAGCCCTGCTTCAACTGGTTCCTATTACCAAGTGCAGACTGGCAGGGAGGGAGGGAGTGTCCAGATGGGCCGAAGGCCCTAATCCTGTGGTCCCTGGAGTTGGCCTGTCTGCAGCTCTTACGCTGACTGTGGACATGTCAACAGCTTCCTTCTAATAGATCCCCCCTCAGCTGATATGAGCTGACTCTGTCACTTGGAACCACAAGAGCCCTAGCGCCCCACCCAAGCTGCCCAGCACTGAGGAGAGCCCACTGAGGCAGAACAGTCCCTGGCTCAAAATGGATGAATGATTGACAGCCAAGACAGGGGTGGGGTGAGGCCAGCTGGATGTGCAGCTCCAGGACCTACTGACACCTCAGTCTGGCCAAGCATCACAGAAGCAGCTGAGCAACAGAATTCTCCATGGAGACACCCAGGGGGACCCCTGGAGGGATTCCTCTGAGAGATGAGAAAGAAAGAGAGCTCTGTGGCCTTTCCTAGCCAGTCACCCTCAGCCCTGCCCGCTGACCTCGCTCACACCCCTGCACCAGGCTGAAATCCAGAAAGCCAGTGGCAGGCGGCAAGGGAAGTGTCAGGAGGGGGACAGGAAGAGAGTCTCATCCTGCCCATAGCCAGTCAGGATGGTTTTAGGACTGTCACACAGCCAGAGTCGCAGGGCGTGAGCTGAGGGGAACTGCCACCCCTCCGGCTCCAGGAGCAGGGACTCAGCCCCTAGGGAAGGGGTATGATCAGACTCCTCACACCAAGAGAATGAAAACTGGTATGTCAATGGAAACTAGGCGTGCACAGCTCATCTGTCCCCCAGTCTGAATCCGACTCGGAGGAAGCCACTTCACAACAGAGGGCTTTGCAGACAGATGTCCAAAAGCAAGGCAAAATTCTCATCTCCCTGCGGCACAGCCCGTCTTCTCCGGTAGAGGTGAAGTGTCTTGCCTGCACCCTGGGAAGCACCAGTGTTATTTCCATTTGCACATTCATGTCAAAATTCCTGATCTATTGTTGTTTCTGCTCTTGGGTTTTCTTTTATAATACCCTGTCTGGTATCCCCGTCAGTCACAGTAAAACCTTGAACACACATTCATTTTTCTTTCTGTAGGAGATTCATGATTTTATCTTTTCTGGAAATTGTCTTCTAATAAACAGATGACGTAGGGCCTGGCTCACACTCCTGGGTTCTCTGTCCCCAGCTTAGACTGCAGGCCCCAGGCCCCCAGACCTCTTGGGCAGCCCAGGGTGTCCCTGCCCTTTTCCCCTCACAGCCCCTCCTCCTGGTCTCCACCTGCTGGTTCCAGGGGCCTTTGCTTGGCCTCCTATGGATCAGGTCAGACCCAGCTGTGTGGTCCTGGGCTGGGCCTGGGATCTGCAGTCTGAGTGGGTGGTCAAGTGTTGGGGTGAGGCGGGGCTCACATTCACGGCCATCCTCCCTCTTCCCCCCTCAAGCAGGTCCAAGGGGGAGCCTCTGATCTTGGGTATGAAACCAAGTGCTAGGCTCAAGAGATAGAAGTATCACACAGAGGTTGCCTCAGCCAGGCTTTCAAGCACCCCCCCCCCAGGCTTCTGTCACTGGAGCTGATTTCAAGCCCTGCCCTTTTATCCATGCCAGCACTGGGGACAGAAATCTGCTGCCTTGGGCTGGGGGTGAAGCTCAGTGGTGGAGTGCTTGCCTAGCATGCACAAGGCTCTGGGTCAATGGAAGGAAGGAAGGAAGGAAGGAAGGAAGGAAGGAAGGAAGGAGGGAGGGAGGGAGGGTAGGGGAGGAAGGGAGGGGAGGGGAGGAAGGAAGGACTGCTGCCTTCTTTTCTCATGTCCAGGGTGTTGGCCACTTGCTCCTCCTCTCAGATACCATTCATTTCCATGTTTACTAATCACCTGTCAGGTCACAGACACTGTACTAGGTGCTGTCAGGGTTCCAGAAGGGATAAGACAAAGTACCTCCCCTCAAGGGGCTCACTGTCAGAGACTCAGGCAAAGAACAACTTATACACATATACACAGAACAAATAATATAGCTAATAATAACAGAAAACATTACCAGAGTATTCACAATGTCCCAGGTATGTGCTAAATCATGAACACATATTTAACATTCACGACAAACCCAAGAATAGACAGCATTATGAAAAAGAGGAGGTGCTGAGGGGTTAAACATACACACACACAGATTGGGGTGACTGGTTCTATATTTATCCAACTCCTTTATACCTTTGGAAAACTGTTTCCTTTGCTAACATACAGCAATTGGTCCAAAAGGTGGCATGTGACCAAATTAGGCCAGAGTCCTGCCTGGGAATTTTTGCCTGGGAACCAGAGGAAACTTCTTTTTCTCTGGCCATGGAGCTACGGGGATGGGAGTCAGCCTCATGCTGCAAGTGGGCAGAATCTGTCTTACAGAGAAGGCATTCAGAGAGAATTAGGGTGTCACAGAGAGAAAAGAGAACCTACAAAGAGAGTCCATGTAAGGCTCGACCTCCAATTACTCTTCAGCCAGCTCCAGCCAGACCCACCAGCCAACAAATCACCGTGCCTAATTTAGATCGAGTTAATGTTTCATCACTTGCAACCTACAGAATCCTAAACAAGGCAGGCCCCCTTGCCCAAGGTCACACAGCTAATAAGGGGCTACCCTTCCAACAGCCACCTCGCCAAGGGTACAGCCAGATCATGGACCCCAAGCAGAGCCAGCAGCAGCATGGTGTTTTATGATCTACAGATGTTTCCAGGGGCCTGGCGTGACTGGGTTTGTAATTGTCTTCAACTGTTCAGTTCCCAGAAATGCATTCCCACTTACGCCATTAAAATCACATCATTGTCATCAACAACCACTCACTGGGAGCTTCTGCTGCGTGAGAAGCTGTGCTATGTACTGTGAGCCTCGTTTTATCCTCTTGGAGTAAGAACTGTTAATGCTGTTTTAAAAGTGCAGATGGAGGGGCCGAGGGTGCAGCTCAGTGGTAGAACGCTTGCTTAGCATGCACAAGGCCCCATTTCAATCCCAAGTACTTGACTTTTTTTTTTTATTTGAAAAGTAAAAATAGCCAGGCATGGTGGTGGATGCCTCTAATCCCAGTACTTGGGAGGCTGACAAGTTCAAGGACAGCCTCAGCAACTTAGCGAGACCCTCAGCAACCTAGCAAGACCCTGTTTCAAAACAAAAAATAACAAAAAAAGGGCTGGAGGTATAGCTCAGAGGTAGAATGCCCCTAGCTTCAATCCCCAGTATCACAAAATGAAGAAAGAAAGAAAGAAAGAAAGAAAGAAAGAAAGGAAGGAAGGAAGGAAGGAAGGAAGGAAGGAAGGAAGGAAATGAAGAAGAGAACACACGAGAGTTAGTAACTGGCAGAGTCACAAAGGCAGGAAGGGACAAAGTTAGAGGGTGCAGTCTTGCCCAACTCACTAATATTCACCTGAGTGCAGGATTACAAACAGTGCACATCCATCAGCACCTCAAAAACTGACCACATTAGACTAAGGATAAGTTAGGATACGCTGGATTCTATCCCAGCCCCAGTCCTCAGGAAGTTACCTGTGGTTCTGTAAGAGGATGCAGCTGGTCAACTTTATTCTCTTCGACCAGGTTGGAGGACCATAACCTTAAGGTAAGAAGACCCTTAAGGCCACTGAGGGGCCCTGTGAGAAAACGCTGGCTATCTAAAGAGGCCTCACTGGCCTGGCACGGTGGTACACACCTGTAATCCCAATACACATGAGGCTAAGATAGGAGGATCATAGGTTTGAGACCAGCTTTATCTACTTAGCAAGACTCAGCAACCTACTGAGACCCTGTTTCAAAGTAAAAAATAAATAGGGCTGGGGGTGTAGCTCAGAGATAGAATGCCCTTGGGTTCAATCAATACCACAAATAACAACAACAACAACAACAAAACAAATAAAGAGGCCCCACTGGATTCTCCAGGATCCACCATGTGTGTGTGTGGGGGGGGGGTGTGAACTCTTTCTCAGCTCTCATGTTCCAGAAGAACATTTATGATGAGGCATTAGCCTGGTTACCATGCAAAGCCTCGGAGGTGAAGGTCACCTGCCCTACTGCCTCCTGCTGATGGCCTTTCACGCCACTGCCCAACTCCTTCCTTCCCCGAGCCCAGTGTCCCCGTTCAGCTGGCATCTCTACCAGGCTTTGTCCAGGTGGTTCCTGCCCACCTCCCCAGCATCAGGCCCTGGTCTGCACTATTGCCACCCGAGGTCTCATTTTGCCAGACTGGCCCCCATCTTTCCCATGGCCAGTGCTGCGGCACCAGCGCAGGCTCCACCACCAACACTTTCACCTCTCTGCTCTCTGCTCTCCATCTCTGCCCCTTCAGCTCAGAGGTGTGGACCTGCAGCCCATAGGCCAAATGAGGCACATGGGTATGTTCTGTTTGGAATTCACAGTGTTTTTTTTTTAATGGTACTGGGGGGTTGAACCTAGGGTCTGACACATGCTATGCAAGTGTTCTACCAATGAGTTACATCACTTCCCCCTTTTATTTTATTTTATTTTTTGGTACTGGGATTGACCCAGGAACATTATACTACTGAACTATATGCCCAACCTTTTTTATTTTGAAACAGGGTCTCACTAAGTTACCATATGCTGCTGGCCTTGGGCCTGTGAGCCTTCTGTTTCATCCTCCCAAGTACTGGGATTATAGGTGTGCGCCGCTGCATCTGCCCAGCTTCACAGTGGTTATTTATTGTAACATTTAAAATTTGGGAATTTTCATTTAGATATCTAGATTTTAACTTTTCTTGATAACTTTTTAAAAAACTCTGTGCGTGTGTGTGTGTGTGTGTGTGTGTGTGTATGTGTGTGTTGCTGGGGATTGAACCCTGGGGCATTCTACCTCTGAGGTACACCCCAGCCCTTTTTATTTTTTGTTTGATAACAGGGTCTTGTTAGGTTGCTAAGAGTCTCGCTTTGTTACTGAGGCTGTTTTTGAACCTGCAATCCTCCCAAGTACAGGGATTACAGGTGTGCACCACCACGCTTGGGTTTTAAAAAAACATTTTTAAATAAATTTTTTTTAAAAACTACATTTCTAACTTTTCTTGAAAAGCTGGCCTTTCTGTGACAAGGGCCCTGCCTCTCTGCAGGACAGCCATCAGAGCACTAAGTAGCAGCCACTAGCTTTGGACAGAGCAAGGGCTTTACCACAAAATCTGCCCTTGGCTGGATTCTCCTTGCTAGTAGGGTCACTGTGAACATCCATGGACGGCTGCTCCTGGTACTGGAATCCCCCTCACAGGTGGACGGATGGCTTGCACCATCTCCCAGCTGGATTGGGCACTAGCCCAAGGGGGTGAATCTCAACTCCAAGGCAAGCGAGCCCCTCGCCATGCTGGACCCAGGTTCTGAACGTGTCCACGCCTGGAACCCACTGTCCACAGGTTCCCTTGCTGATGGCCTGAGGCCACCTCAGCGCAGGCACATACACACAGCCTGGGATGGACATCAGGCCAGCTCGGGCCATTATACCATGGCATCCACTGCACACTGAGTGAGCAGTGACCCCTCTGTGCCGCCCCGCCCCGGGCACAGGGACACTCACGATGTTCATGAGGGTGAGGATGTAGTTCTGCACATGCTCCTTGCCATGGAAGCGAACCACTGAGTCGTCCACCGCCAGCAGCACCTCAATGCTGTAGCTGCCCGGCTTGGCGTGTCGCCGTTTCCGCTCCGCATCACCCAGCTGGTCCCCCACCAGGCCCAGCAGGTTGGGAAGGTCGCCCAGGCCAAAGGCTGGAATCAGGAAGGGAAGCGAGTGAGGCTACCATACTTGTAGTGCTGATTTCTAAGAACACTCTTTTATCCACAGTTATTTGAGAATGCCAGATAGTGAGCCAGGGGCTGGGGGTATAGAGGCCCCCACTACACCCTCAGCACGCGTCAAGGGCGAGGCTGCAGGAAGGGCCCCACACTTAGATGAACGGGTGGAGGTGGGGCCCCTGCCCTTGAGCCCACTGCCCAGTGGAGGTGACATAAGAACTCAGATGGTAACAATATACAGGTTGAGGATCCCTTATCCGAAAGGTTAGGAACACAGTTTTCAGGTTTGGGAATATTTGCATAGACTTTGTCAATTGAGTATCTGTAATCCAAAATTGGAAATGCTCCCAAATCAAAAATGTTTTGAATGCAACAGCTCCTGGTAGCCTTGGCATCTGAGCTCAGTGGTGAGTCTAACAGCTCACAGAAAAAGCGCTAGCAGAAAAGAGGAAGAGGGAGAGCCCCTAAGGGGGGAGGGGAAGGGACAAGGGCTCTCTCCAGGGAGTGGGGAGAATGAACAGTCACCCTCAATATGTGAGCAGTGCCTGGAAGTTTATATGCTACAAGTGGGATACTGAGAGAGCCCTCCCTGCCAGGTCTTCAAAGGGAGGCTCAGAGAGGTTACCTGACTCACCCTAGGTCACACAGAAAGTTAATGGCAAGAAACCAGACTATAAACCCATGTCTCCCCTTTTCCATTAAATTAACACAACATATCAGGGCCCACCCAGATTTCCCTCTTGCAAACATGTGGAAAATTGAGGGGGAGGGAAGCCGACATCAACCATTGATGCTGGGGGTGCCCCAGCCACACTGGAGTCTCTGTGCTCCTCATCTTTCAGGCCCTCCAGGCACAGCAGGGGCCAGTCAACACTGGGAGGCTTAGATGAGCCCACCCAAGAAGCCCCAAGTGAATGTGAATGCTGCAGCTGCTTTGAAAAAACAGTTGGCAGTCCCCCAAAAATGTAAACCTAGAGTTACCATATGACCCATTAATTCCACTCCTAGGTATGTACCCAAGAACTGAAAGCATGTGTTCACATAACAATCTGCACGCAAAGGATCCTAGCAGCATTATCCTAACAGTCAAAAGTAGAAATAGCCCAAATGTACATTGACAGGTACATGCATAAACAAAAGGTGGTATATTCATACAGTGGAATATTACTCTGTCATTAAGATGAGTGAAGTATTAATACATACCATAACATGGATGAACCTTGAAAATATGCTAACTGAAAGAAGCCAGTCACCAAAGGCCATATCTATGATTCCATTTATAGGAAATGTCCTGAACAGGAAATCCTTAGAGATAGAAAGTTGCCAGGCAGCTGGGGAAGGCAATGCAGAAGTAACTGCTAATGGGTATGGGGATTTTTATGGGGGTGATAGAAACATTCTGGAATTAGATACAGGTAATAGTTGCATAATATTGTGAATATAGCAAAAAAAAAATACTGAATTGCATACTTTAAGATGGTGAATTTTATCTCAGTTTAAAAAAAATGCAGCAGCACCCGGGTGTGGTGGTTCATGCTTATAATCCCAGTATTTGGGAGGCTAAGACCAGAGGATCCAGGTTCGCAGCCAGCCTCAGCTACTTAGTGAGGTCCTCCGCAACTTAGTGAGACCCTGTTTCAAAATAAAGAACAAAAAATAGGGCTGGGGGTGTAGCTTGGAGCTAGAATGCCCCTGGGTTCAGTCCCCAGTACTGCAAAAAAAAAAAAAGCAGCAGCAATGGACACAGTTGTTCACACCTGTAATCCCAGCTACTAGGGAGGCTGAGGCAGGAGGATTGCAAGTTGGAGGCCAGCCTGGGAAACTTCGCAAGACTCTGTCTCAAAAATAAAATAAACACGGCTGGGGATATAGCTCGGTGGTAGAGTGCTTGCCCAACATGTGCAAGGCCCTGGGTTCACCCCCGCCAAAAAAAAAAGCAGGCTGGCTGCCCTGAGGGATGGGCTGCCTTAGAGCCTGGCAGCCCCAGCCCTGGGCCAGAGCCCTGATCACACCCAATTCCCTCTTCAGGTCTACGTTAGGAGGGAAAGGGGTTACAGAGAGCAGGCCTGATTTGAAGAAGGAGAGGGCAGAATTAGAAGCAGGGGGTATCTAGAACATGGCTAGAAGGCCAAGTCAGGGCCCTTGGGGAGTCCTGTACCTGGAGGTACGGCCAAGGGAATGCTACCTGTGCACTCAGAATGATTTTAATTTCCCCTGAGCCCTTGAGAAGAGAATTGCCCACCTCTTCTTTGAGGCCCATCAAAGACACGTGTGAGAGTGTGTGAGTGTGCCTGGTGCATGTGTTTGAGAACATGTGAGCGTGCAGAAGAGTGTGTTAGTGTGTGTGAGCGAGTGGATGTAGGGTGTATGAGAGTGGATGTGTGTTAGTGTGTAAGAGGATATGAATGTGTAGGTGTATGGGGTACAGATTTGTGAGTGTGTGGGTCTGTATGGGTACATGTTTGTGTGTGTGTGCATAGGTGTGCATGTGTTTGTACCAGTGTGTTAGTATGGGTGTGTGGGTGTGTGAGTGTGCACGCACGTGCACACATCAAGAAGCAGCAGCCAAGGCTACACCCTGAGTGCCAAGAGGAACAGTCCCCTCTGTCCCTTTAGAGTGGAGCTGGGAGCCTCCACTCTCTTCCCTCCAGAGAAGCCAGACAACCCTGTGTGAGTGTCACGAAGCCTTGGTATCTGTCCCCCAGGACCTCCTAGCCTGTGTGGGGGAGAGGACAGGAGCATCCCAGGGTCTGAGGGACCAGGGAGGGACACCTGCACAGGATGGGGACAGGCAGAGATAGTGAGCCCGGGCTGAGGGAGAGACCTTGTCACTGGCTGAGCTCTGAGCCACTTTCCTTGCAGGCCATTGAGAGGCAGACCCACGGAGATGAGAGCCTTTTGTCCCTCTGGAGCAGGTGACATGAAGAGGGCACACCCAGGAATGTGTCTCCATGTGCGGGGCTCAGCCCACTGCCACCTTCAAACCAGAGTGACAGGTGTCCCAGAAAGTCTCCTATTGTCCCTTGTTTTTCTGAGGAAGGACCACAGGTGGGCTGGCCCACAGAATTTCAGCCAGGCAGCCTGAGGTGCTGAAGAGAAACATCCGGTTCCCGTGGACTTGAACTCCCACCCCCCAGCTCCACGCCCTCAGTGTGGGCAGGTGGGGAACTAGATGTCCCCAAGACCTCTCCCCAAAGGGAGATTTGTGGTCTTGTGATTCAGAACTGGCCTAGAGGAAAATGAGCCCCAGGGAGCCTTGTTGGTAGGGGAGCCCAAGCTCCACAAACCACCCTGTGTTCCACACCCAGGCCTGCAGAATCCCTGGCTCCTCTTAGGAGTGACACTTAGGGAGCAGCTGGGACTTGATGGGAGGCATCGAGTGTGGGAACAACTGGTTTCCGGGCAACTGTTTCCGGGCATTCCTTCATGGAGGCCCAACCCTGCAAGGTCCTGGCACTCGGGTGTGTCCCGCTCATGAGCAGATTCCATCCAGGCCCTCGTCATCTCCTCTTAGCCAAGGGCGCTTCGTGACAAAGCTAAGTCTGACTATGAAGTTGGCCACAGGTACCGTTTCATTCCTCAACCATAGGTCCTGAGTGCCATGTTGTGCAGGCCCCCATGCTGTCTCCAGGGTGCAGGGCCACCCCTACCTTCAGGGGCCCCACTCCAACAGGCTGGTGGTTACCTCAAGAACTATAACGAGAGCTACCATTTATCAAGCACCTACTGTATGCCAAGCTCCACGCTGAGATTTTTATACACACTCATACCAATACATATAACAACTTTTTAGCGGGTAGACATTGATCATCCCTACTTCATTGATTAGGAAAGTGAGGCTCAGAGATGTTCTGGAACTTGCCTAGGGTTACAGAGTAAACAGTGGGAGGCAGGATTTTTAAATGGGCTATAGGACCCAAAGCTGATCTTGCTGCCCCGACACCAGCCGCATCCCCCGCAAGCGCCTTAAGAGCCTCCTTCCTGTGGATTCCACAGTGTGGCGTTGAATTTTAGGGGGAAGAACTAACTGCAGCCATTCCACTTTCTGCCTTGGCTCAGGAAGAACTTTGAGAAGCAACGCTGAGCTCCTCAGAGGTGTCTTGAGTCCTGAGGACCAGAGCGCAGAACATAAGGTGCTCGTCTGGCCCCTAACTCCAGCCAGTTACAGGGGCTGCTTCAATGCACTGGGATTTCTCTGCCAGTTTGGCAGCTCTATGTGGCAGGGATCCAATGTTATAGATGAGAAGACAGAGGTCAGGTACCAAGAGCTTAAGGCCAGAAGCTACCCGGCAGAGTGGACGAGGGTTGCACTTGGAGCCAGTGCCCACAGCCTACCTTCATTGTGAAGGTCCCGGTGAGGCTCTGCCCACTCACGCTGGACGGCTTCCCGGCGGTACACCACATGTGTCCTCCCTCCAGCTTCCTTCTCCTGCTGCCCCCGCTCCAGAGGCTCAATGAAGTAGTCGGTGCTGTCTGTGCGGATGAGGCCAGCCTAGCAGGACGTGGTCATGGTCGGCAGGAGGAAAGAGGGGAGAGAGAAGACTGTGAATAAGCAGTGGGTGACAGCTGGGTACCTGCAAGTGCAAAATGCATGACCACACCCATCCATGGGCTCTTCCTCCAGGGCTTGGGATTGCAGACTTGGGAGCCCCGGGGTTCCAGGATGTTCTAAGGCAGGGAAGTTGAGGGAGGTGCTGGGGAAGCATTGCCATTTCAAGCAAAGCAGATCCACATACACTGCACGGTGTGCCCATGGAGCACCACGTCAAATTTCACTTGAGCAAAGGGTCCTGTTGCTTTAAAGGTTGGGGGAGGGAAGCATGAAAAACACTGGCATATGGGATGTGCACACACACCAAATCACCACACCCCGACCCAATCATGTGGATTCGGCTTTATCTACTGGCAGACAGGAAGAGGAAATCTTAGCAACAAAAGTCACCTCTAAGGCGGGTGGTGGCCCCCACTCCAGCACAAGTGCCATTGTTTTAGATTCAGAGCATGTGAGCATGCACACCTGGGGGCAGCTAATGCTCCCCATGAGGAATGAGCCAGTGTCACGCACCAGGAGTGCATATTCTATTTTCAATCTAATTCTTTGCCTGCATCGAAATATTTCCTTTAAAAAACTCAGGTGTTGGCCTTGGAAATAAAAACATAAAAATATAATCTTGGCCAAGCCCAGCAAATGTGATATTAGCCACCAATGAAGGCAATAATCAGAGGGGCTGATAAAACATATGAATAGATGTGTGTTAATATATGTGTACACGCACACACATCATCTGTATTAAGCAGTAAGACCAGCCCACCAACAGGGTGCATAGAAAATAGTAGGCAATATTTAATAAATACATATTTGCTGAATTTGTTCACTTATTCAACAAATATCAATTGAGTGCCAACTATATATACAAGGTATTGGGCATGTAGCTCTGAACACAAAGCAGTAAATGAAAGGTCAACTGGACCTTTTCCATTTGAACTGCCCATCCCCCCCTTTTCTTTTGAGATGGGGTCTCCCCAAGATGCTGAGGCTTGTCCTTGATATCTGGGTCCTCCCAAGCAGGAATTACAGGTATGCACAGCACCCAGCTTTGACCTCACTTTTTAAAGCAGCCACTTCATGCAACTCAGTTCCACCCATTTCCCCTGCACAGTCTGTTCTGAGGCTGCGTTCGGGGAGCCCCTCCCAGACCGCTGAATGTCTACACAAGCAACAGCCAGCCTTTTTCATGTCCCTCATATTTGCTGATAAAACTTTGATCCAACCATTTTGGATCAAAACCAAGATGGCTGCCTTCCGTACTTCCTCACAGTCCCAGTCAGGAGGCCCAGAAATGGTCCAGGGAAAAATGGCAACATTATTGTAATGAATCTGCAGCTTCCCCAGGAACCATTTTTATCAGGTGATATGCAATCATGTGCAAAAGTTATGGTGTGGTTGTTAAATGTCAGCACCGACCTCATACAGTGCACATATTCACGCATTCAAAGCACCTTCACTTTGCACCTGCCGTGTGCCCTGGGCAGGGAGAAGAAGAAGAGTAGGACCAGCCTTTGGTGTGATTCCTCGGCATTGGGAGGAGCCAAGGCTGACCACGTGTCTTTCCCAGTGCTACGGTGGGGTGTGACCAGACATCCCACAGGCAGTCCTGAAGGATGGGCATGCATCAGGTCCTAGCTGTGGGCTAGAAATCCAACTCAACCCCCCGTCCCGGCCCAACAGGGAATGTGTTGGCCCTATGACAATCTCGGCAGGGCAGGGACCAAAATGCCCTCAGCTCCTCCTGCATCCGCTTTATTCTCCCTGGAAGGCTACATGTCCCCCCGTGCTTGCAGGTACATCTACACTCTGCCACCAGAGACAACAAGAAGACCTTCCCTTTAGAGTCCATGTGCACAGTCCAAGGGAGGAGTGTGGTTGGCCCAGGCTGAGCCACACAGTCACCCTGGGATTCACAACTGCTGCTGGACCCCTGTAGCCAGAGGAAGGGGAATAACCACATGGGAAGAAGGGAGAAATTGGTAGAGTAGCATAAGAAATCCACCTAAGATGGAAAGGGCATGTCAGGTAGAGGGACCTGGTGAGCAAGGACCGTGTTGGGGACCAGAGAGGCATCCAGGCTCATGGGCAGGGGCTGGGCATGGACAGAGTGATGGCCAAATTCCAGAACCTCAGTCACCATAAACCTGCAGAACCCCAAGGGAGGCCTGTCTTCTAGGGTATACACCAGGGATGTAGGACAGAAGGGGCAGCTGGGGGATTCCAGGCCCAGGGCATATGCCAACACTACTGCAGCTCTGTGGCCAGGAGGGCTTGTGAGGAGACTCTGAGCCAAGCCCCAAGCCCAATCATCCATCCTCCTTCCTGCACCCCTGTTTAATACAGGGGTGGAAGAAATTGTTCCTGCCTGGAACAAGCAAAGCAAGAGAACCTCTCAACACAGGCCCATCCAGGCCAAGGTCATACAGTCAGGCTTGCCCAGGACGATGCCTGCGCTGCCTTGGTCCCTCACACCTCTCAAAGCAGCCTGCCTCAGGAGAATCCTGCAGACCAGAAGGCAGAACCAGTGGGACCCTGGGTCCCACACACTGGCCACCTCAACAAGGCCCTCCCCTTTTCTGGGACTTGATTAGCCAACTGCACAAAGGGGCATACCCTGCCTCATGGTCTGAAGAATCCGTGTGGCTGCAGAGGAGGGATGCAGGTTCCAGAATGATCTGGATGGTGTAGGGCTGAGCTATATGCCACCCTCCAGCCCACAATCATGTACCACAGACCTTTAAAGAGCAGCATGATTGTCTCAGTCTGAGGCTTCCTACGTCAACAAAAAAACCAGCTAGGGGACCTCTAACCTTCGCTTGGATGCCTCCAGCGACAAAGAGCTGCTTCCTTTGGGATGCAACATATTCTGTATAAGGACACTCCTAACATTTTACTGAGCTGAAATACACATCCCCACATTCCACCTTTATGAACAATCTTATTATTATCACTGCTACTATTAATAATACCACCTACCACTTACATTTATATATATAATAGCATTTCATCTTCACAGCCCTATGACATAGGCACTAATATTAGATCTGTTTCATGGATGAGTAAATAGAGGTTCAGAAAGGTTAAGTAACTTACCCAAAGTCACCCAGAGAAGGTCAGCACTAGAACAGGAGCCTGGCTCTGTGTGGTTCTCCACCACGATGCTCTGTTACCTTGAGTCATTTCTGGGCCTGCTTCTGCCCTTAGGGGCCGCTGGGAACATTTTGTACCTAGTCCCACCTGAAAATATCTGGGCCTCTATTCTAGTCTCACTTGCAGAGTAAGGATGCACACGACAACCTCTGAGCAAAACCCTCCCTTAGAAGCCAGCCTACCGCCCATCACTGATGGGAGCAGGTGGCCCATAAAAGAAACCGTCCCCTCCCACCTCCTAGCTGGCATCCCGCCTCACAGCCTAAAAGGACTCTCAGCCCCATACAAACCCTCCTCATCACCCCCTCAGCTCTTCTCTACCACAAGTGGAATCCACGGGTGCTGGCGTCTGACCCAGCCCCCCTGTCCTCATGCCTCACCCCAGAGGAGGGTCAAAGAATCTGCCTTTCCCCTCTCCTGTTAACTATTTAGGACAAAACAGCTAGACCCGGCAACCTGAGAAATAAGTTCCTAACTCTCTTTGTGACTGTGGATCCTACCAGCTCCTCCAGGGATTGAGGACAGAACTATGCCCCCCACCCTCCGATTGTCCTGGTCCCATCTTGTGCACTGTGCCTGGGACTTGTCCAGGTCTGAGCTCTCCCTGGGAAAGCAAGCTTGGCCCTAGCACCTGGCTCCAGCTACTATTAAACTTTATCAAGAGCTGGGCATGGTGGCACACACCTGTAATCCCAGCACTTGGGAGGCTGAGACAGGAGGATCGCAGGTTTGAAGACAGCCTCAGCACCTCAGTGAGGCTTGCATCAACTTAGGGAGGCCATGTTTCCAAATAAAAAATAAAATAGGGCTGGGGGGTGTACTTGGAGGTAAAATGCCCCTGAGTTCAATCCCTAGTACCAAAAAATAAATAAATAAAAAATTTTTTCAAAAACTTTATCAAGGCAGCATGGGCCCAGCCCCTTCCCAGCAGACCGTGGTCTCCCCCTCGGCACAGTGAGAGGTTTGGCCCAAGTTCCCTTGAATTTCTGCCCTGGCCAGGAAACCAGGCACCATGCGGGGCAGACAGACTGGCAAGGAGAACCTTCTGGCTCCCTGCCCCCTCACTAAATTACTCCAGTCTCTCAATTTATGAGATGTTTATATTTCTGAAAAGTGGTAGCTAATTTTAAGGCACTAAAATCAAATCAAATTTCTGGATAAGAAATCAAGAACAAGGGGGAATATAAATTCTGGTAGGCTGGAAAAATAAATTTCAACCATATCTATTTCCACCCATACCTTACTTTTTTGCAAACAGTTCATAAGTAGGAAATATATACTAGAAAAGGCTTTTCATGTAATAAAAACAAAAACAAAGAATCATTGATTACATGCAATGGAGTCACATACCGCATGAGCCTTCAGCCAACCTCTCCAAATGGAAACTCTGCAATAGGCAAGGCTGGCCACTCCCAGCCTTGCTCTAAACTCTTTCCTGTGGCTGCTTCTGAGGTGCCTTTCCGGGGTGGGGATCCCTAAGAGGTCTTGGGGAGGACAGTTTCCAATGTGACTAGTGACATCATTTCAGTAGCATCACCTCCTTCTTCCTCTTCATCCAGAGGCCTCTGGACCACCCTATCGAGGTTTTACAGTCCAGGCTGCCCTCAGGGGAAGCCCCTAAGTCCAGGCTGTGATTCCAGGGCACCTGAAGAAGATATGATCACATGGCAATCGGAGAGGTGAGTGCTGGCTTGGAAATCACCTGGTGTCATTCCTTGGGCCTATGTGAGCTAATAGAGTTGGTCATCAGCTGTCTACTATCAGGGTAAGGTCCCAAATATTTTAGCAGATAATTGAAGCCAAATTATTTTGAAATGTGTACATATGTGTGCAGGCATATGTATAAATGTGTTTTTTTCTTTTTTGGTACTGGGGATTGAACCCAGGGGCATTCTACCTCTGAGCTACATTCCCCAACCCTTTTTATTTTTTATTTTGAAACAGAGTTTCACTTAAGTTGTTGAGGCTGGCCCTGAACCTGTGATCCTCTGGTCTCAGCCTCCTAAGTGCTAGGATTATAGGTGTGCGCCACCACACCCAGCTAAATGTGTTTTTTTCTAAAACTGCATGTAAATTGGGAGGCAAGGGTACACTGAACCAACAAACAGATCTCCAGGGAGGATCTACAAGGATTAGAAAACACGTTCTCATCAGAAGGATCACAAGGTTCGAGGACAGCCTCAGCAATGTAGTGAGACTCTCAACAACCTACTGAGATCCTATTTCAAAACAAAAAATAAAAAAGGTGCTGGGGGTGTGCCACAGAGGTAGAATGTCCTGGGTTCAATCCCCAGTACAAGGGAGGAAAGTAGGGAGGTAGGGAGGTAGGGAGGTAGGGAGATAGG
>PVJS01008373.1:0-53298 GCA_004027185.1 Glis glis | reverse complement strand
GAGAGAGAGAGCTGAGGCTGGCCGCGAACCCGGATCCTCCAGTCTCCGCCTCCCAAAGTACTGGGATTACAAGCGTGCGCCACCAAGTCCGGCCTTATTCTTTATTTTGAAACAGGATCTCACTAAGTTGCGGAGGGCCTCACTAAGTAGCTGAGGCTGGCCGCGAACCTGCGATCCTCCGGTCTCAGCCTCCCAAGTACTGGGATTACAAGCATGTGCCCATGCCAGCCAGATAACTTCTGATGGAACTGGAGCACAAGGTCAAAGGGGACCAGGGAATGGGTCACTGACCACAGGAGACAGGCCTATGTCTCCACAGCACAGTGGGGAGGCCTGGGGGACTACCCCACAGGACAGGACAGGAGTGGGCTGGGTGGGCTGGGCAGAGGATGGCTATATACTCACCAACTGCACAGTAAACGTGAGCCTGCAGCGGAGGCTTCCTGGCCTGCACCAGGAAGAGTTGTGTGGCCTTTCCTCCCAGTCACCATGAATCAGCAGATTTGGACGGCAACTTACGCCCTGGAAGGGCTCTCAGAGGCCACGTGGTCTGAGCTTTCACTACATAGGACAGTTGAAGTGGCATAGCCAGGACCAGAACTTGGTCTGTGGGTATTTACCCAGTGTTCTTTCTCTGTAGGTCTCCTACACTGCTGTCTTCTTGGTGTGAACACATCACTCTGGACAACCCAAGCCATCAACTCATGGCCTAGTCTGGACCAGTGAGACCCTGTTTCCAAATAAGAAATTAAAAAATCAGTCTGGGGATGTAGCTTGGAGGTAGAATGCCTCTGGGTTCAAGCCTAGTACGAAGGAAGGAAGGAAGGAAGGAAGGAAGGAAGGAAGGAAGGAAGGAAGGAAGGGAGGGAAAGGCAGGCTCACTAAGTCACTAAGGAAGGGTTAGGCCTCGAACCTGTGATCCTCCTGTCTCAGCCTCCCAAGTACTGGGATTACAGGTGTGCACCACCACGCCCAGCTAGAAACAGTTTGATAAATGATGCTTCAGTTTGCCCATTTCATGCATGATGCTCCTGCCATCCTATTTAATTGCCTTTCATTTCCTCTGTGTCCACGGAGAAGGATAGAAATGGGATAGGATGATAAGACTTGGTGCCTGCAACTTTTTACCTTCCTGCTTTATAGTAGAGGAGACTTCTTTTTATGTGTGCATGCATAGCTCTAGATCAAAACCTTTGAGGATTATTCCATACAGGGAACTCTAAGGCAATAACTGCTTCATGGTGGGGCGAGGGAGGACAGAATAGAAGTCTTAGGTTGGGAGTTCCTGAGTTAGGCGCAGCCTGTATAAACCCTGATGGCTCCCAGGAGTGCCTGGAGGACAGGTGTATTTCTACCAATAAGAAGGCAGGTAAAGTGTTACATACATGAAGGGTTTAAGGAGGAAGTGCATGGCCTCCGCTACATGCGCCAGACTTCTTCCTGGGACCCAGGGCCTGCTCTCTCTACTTATGTGATTAAAGTACTGCGTGGATAGGATGGGGTGTGTACACCCAGCGCGCCCCTGGCTGGCCCTCAGTGACCAGAGTGGGCTGGACCCCAGAGCAAGGACTGGACGTCCTTCGGAGGATGTGAGCCAAGCAAAGGGGCAGAAGGAAGCCTCATTCTTCTAGCTCAGCCTGTGTGAGCAGGACATCTCCATTCCTCTTCCCCACTCCCCTTTCTTTTCCTCCTAAGGTTATAATATGGTATATGTTTCCCCCTGCTGGCCACACATGATCAACACTCGAGTTGTAGTGATGTTTGGTGATGGTGGGGAAGTGGACCTTCAGAGTAACAAGGGCAGTACTACTGCTGGAGCTACGGGGGGAAGGCTTAGGATGGAGCGGGCTCTGTACTAAGCCTTGACATACGCTACCTGTAACCCTCACGGTGAGTTTGTGAGGGAGGTATTGCTTCTGCCAAGCAGAAAAAAAGAAAAATGAGCCACAGAACAGTTAAATGACTTGTGGAAAATACATACATGCAGGTCAATGGCAGGAAGGAGGTTCCAACCCAGCTGTGTCAGACTTCAAGGTCCGCCAATGAGGCAGTGTGGAAAGGAGTATTGTGGACAGGGTTTGCCCTGGATGGGCTAGCTACTGTGTAGACAGACATCCGACTGCCCGGTAGTGCCTTGGTAATTCCCATAGGTCCACATCCTGGCAACCGCCCACATCGTTTCCCCCTCCACTTCTTGTTTCTATTGCTAAATTCACAACTGTTCTGTTACTGAGAGAATACTTAAATCCTCTGATTCCACTCGCTTTTAGTTGACGTTAAAAATCACTAATTTTGAAGCCGGGCGTGGTGGCGCACGCTTGTAATCCCAGTACTTTGGGAGGCGGAGACCGGAGGATCCGGGTTCGCGGCCAGCCTCAGCTCTCTCGCTCTCTCTCTCCCTGTCTCTCTCTCTCTCTCTCCTTAGTGAGGCCCTCCGCAACTTAGTGAGACCCGGTTTCAAAATAAAGTATAAAAAATAGGGCCGGGGGCATAGCGCGGAGGTAGAACACCCCTGCGTTCAATCCCCAGTACCGCAAAAAAAAAAAAAAAAATCACTAATTTTGGAGGTCACACAGCTGAACAATCTATTAGTCTCCCACTCAGCTTGCTAGAGATGACACCACTGACTGAAGCCACCTAATGGGTTAAAATTGTTCTCTTGTGAAAAGTTGCATTTTACTATCTTGTCTGGTGAAAGTTGCTTTTCTGTTATGGTCCCCTATTCTCTGGGGACAGTTGTCCTCCCCTGTTCTCAGGGACAGTTGTCCTTTCTCAGGGACAGTTGTCCTCCCCTGCTCTCAGGGACAGTTGTCCTCCCCTGTTCTCAGGGACAGTTGTCTTTTACTATCTTCCCCTGTTCTGCAATGAAAGCTGCTTTTTGTATCCTAACTGAACTGCAGATTAGCTATTCCTGCAAAAAGGAACTAAAATGTCATGAGTCGTAAGACATTTTCTCCTGCTCTGTGGGTTCAATCCTGTTTGTGCCACTCTTTTCTTTTTTTCCTCCCTGTGGTACTGGGGATTGAACTCCGGGGCATTCTATCTCCAAGCTACACCCCTAGCCCTTTTTATTTTTTGTTTTGAAAGAGGGTCTCGCTAGGTTGCTGAGAATCTTGCTAAGTTGCTGAGGCTGGTCTCGAACCTGTAATCTTCTTGTCTTAGCTTCCCAAGTACTGGGATTACAGACATGTGTGACCACGCCTGGCCTTCACATTGAATTGACTTTTTTTTTTTTTTTTGGTACTGGGGATTGAACCGAGGCATTTTACCTCCAAGCTACACTCCCAGCCCTTTTAAAATTATATTATTATTATTATTATTATACACAGGATTGAACCCAGAGGCATTATATCTCTGAGATACATCCCAGCCCTTTTTTATTTTTGTTTTGAAACAGGGTCTCTCTAGGTTGATGAGAGTCTCACTAAGATGCTGAGGCTGGTCTTGAACCTGCGATCCTCCTTTCTCCACCTCCCAAGTACTGGGGTTACAGGATGCACCACCTTGGCTATTTTTTTTGTTTTGAAACAGGTTCTCACTAAATTGCTGAGGGTCTTGCTAAGTTGCTGAGGCTGGCCTCAAACTTGCAATCCTCCTGTCTCAGCCTCCCAAGTACTGGGATTACAGACACGTGTGACCATACCCCCCTCAGTATTTCTTTACATTTACAGAACCCAGTACTTCCAGTGATCTACAGATAATAGCAGCCTGTGCATCAGAAAAGCAGGTTCGCTGAAATTTATAACTACTCTGGTTTCTGCCTAATAGGCCTCCCCCAAATCCTTATAAAAGCCTTTGCAGTCCCTGAGCAAGATGGTCTTTATTGAAAATAAGCCTCCATCTTCTTTGGTTTTCTAGCTTTCAAACACTTTTCCCTTGCCCCAACAACCTGTCTTTGACTTATCGGCCTTTTTCTTTTCTTTTCTTTTCTTTTTGGTGGTACTGGGGATTGAACCCAGGAGCCTTCTACCTCTGAGATATTCCCCCAGACCTTTTTATTTTTTTTATTTGAATCAGGATCTCTCAGAGTTGCTGAGACTGGCCTCAAGCCTGAGATCCTTTTCTCGGCCTCTCAAGCACTGGGATTATAGGCGTGCGCCACCACGCCCAGCTCACTGGCCTTTCCGAGTGGACAGCAGGAACGTGGGTTTGTGGTTTCAACTTATCTCTCTTCTTTGGATCTCTCTGTGCAATCTGCCTTCCTCCTGCTGGCCTCATGTGGCAGTTCTGAAACCGGGGCCATGAGCAGAGGTCTGTGAACTTGGACAGGGAAACAATGACATTCAATCGTGCATGTTGAAAACCAGTAGAAACGGTGCCTGTGACTTTGTCACTAATAGAAAACCACAGCCATTTCTATGTCACATTCTCATTGTGACAAATTCCTCAACGTGTCGTTGATGCTCATCACCATTTCGTGGTTATTACACTAGCTATTAAACCTGTCACTGAGTCCATTATTTAATCATGAATAAAAGCATATTTATTTCTCCATAACATTTGTTTTTTTCTCAATATTTTGATGGCAGTCTTTCAAAACGATGGCATTCCCTTGTAATTCGGTGCATTGGATTTTAGACACTTAAAAACACTGTTCTTAGAAGGGCTCCCCAAGAGTCTGCAGCTTGCCAAAGAGGTCTTGGCATGAAAAATAACAAAACTGCTATGTTCTATGTCAGCTTTGGGTAATGTAGCAGTGACCACAAATGGGTCAGTTGTAGTCCTCCAAACGGACTGACCATATGGTTCATCTTCCCTGCTAGGACACTGTTCAGTATGAAAGGGGGCACCATTAATAGTTATATTGGGCAACAGGAGTAAGCTGGGACATATGGCCACCCCATTCAACTAGCATGTATTCTGAAAACCAAAGAGGTAGATAAGAAAATGCTGGCGATTAACTATAACTTACAAGAATCAACATTAAAAAAATACTCATCCTATTTGTAAGTATGATGCTGCTAAGACTAAATGGTCTCCTAAGATCCAGAGATAACAAAATATAATATAAAGTATATCAGCTTCAGGGGGGCATGGTGGTGCACACCTGTAACCCCAGTACTTGGGAGGCCGAGACAGGAGGATTGCAGATTTGAGACCAGCCTCAGTAATTTAGCAAGTTTCTCGGCAAACTAGTGAGACCCTGTTTCAAAACAAAACAAAAAAAAATTAAAAAGGGCTAAGTGTGTCGCTCAGAAGTAGAATACCCCTGGGTTCAGCTGGGCATGGTGGCACACACCTGTAATCCCAGTACTTGGGAGGCTGAGACAGGAGGATCGCAGGTTCAAAGCCAGCCTTGGCAATTTAGCAAGGGTCTCAGCAACCTAGTGAGACCCTGTTTCCAAAGAAGTAAAATGGGGCTGGGGGTGTAGCTCGGAGGTAGAATGCTTCTGGGTTCAACCCCCAGTATCAAAAAAAAAAAAAATGCTCCTGGGTTCAATCTTCAGTTCCACAAACAAAACAACAACAAACAAACAAACAAACAAAAAACCCAAAAAAACTAGTACTAATATACTAGTAAGTATACTAATAGACTTACTATGGACCAGGCTTTGAGGTTGGTACTAGTATTGTCTTCATTTCACAAACAAGGACTATTTGCCTACAACACACAGCTAGAAAGAGGCCTAGCTAGGTGACAAATCTATGCACCCTGCCTGCCGAATCTGTGCTAAACCACCATCTCTACTGTCTCTTCAAATTCACATCATGTTAGCAGGGCGTGGTGGCACATGCCTGTAATCCCAGGTTTGAGGACAGCCTCAGCAAGTAGTGAGACTCTCATCAACTTAGCGAGACCCTGTTTCAAAGTAAAAATAAAAATAAAACAGAGCTGGGGGTGTAGCTCGGAGGTAGAATGCCCTTGGGTTCAAGCCCCAGTACCACACACACACACACACACACAGAAACCAGGTCATGTTAGGAATGTTCATGATCTGAATGGAATCCAGAAAAATAGTAGATGAAACACAAAACATTGATCTATTTGTAGAAACTGCTTTTATTCTAAATGACTAGATCTAATTAATTGAAAGAAATTCCCCAGAGTAGAAGAAGAAATTCTGAAGGTTCCCACAGAACAATTGAACTGTCCCTTTAGGACTCCTGAGTTGTAAGTAACTCTGTCTCCAGCATTCACGTTCTTCCCTCAGCTGTAACCCCAGCTCCCATCTGAGAGTCGGCATGGACCAGTGATAAAAGCACAGGCTCCAAGTTCAAATTCTGGACCCCTATTGCTGGGTGACCTTGGGTAAGTCACGTGGCCTTTTTGTTCAGCAGTTTTCTCATCCGTCAAATGGAAATAATGGTGGTGAGGACAAATGAGCCTGGCAAACACACAATAAACAATAATTATGATTGTTACCATTATTTTGTGTGTGTGTGGTACTGGGGATTGAAACCAGGGGCTTCTACCTCCAAGCTACACCTCCGGCCCTATTTTTTATTCTTTTATTTTGAAACAGGGTCTCACTAAGTTGCAGAGGCCTCACTAAGTAGCTGAGGCTGGCCACGAACCCGGATCCTCTGGTCTCAGCCTCCCAAGTACTGGGATTACAAGCATGCACCACCACGCCTGGCTTACCATTATCATTTTAGTAGTCTCTACTATGACAGTTTTGTCCCCAGAGTCATCTCTCTTTTCTTATTCTGAGTGTCTCTATGTATTCTGGACTTTCCAACGTTACTTCCTCTTCAATTTTCTTCATCATTCTGGAGCTATCTTTGGATAACTATTATAATATTTGCTTCTCCAGCATTTGCACCAGAACTCATTCTGCTGATACCACATAAACTGACAACTGGAAGTGAGAACAGGAACACGTGCTCTGGATCATCACAGAGTCTCGATTTACCCCCTGCATAGCAGCGTTGGCTCCAGAGCTCTTCGTTTGCATTTTGCTGAGCTGACATGAATTTTTATGAGTTCAGAGATGTCCAGAGAATGCTTCAGTAAGAATCGAGTTGACAAAACATAGGATGGATCATTTATCACCTTTGTAGAAACAAGATGGATTTCAACGGAAATAAGACATTACAAAGGATTGCTAGGCCTGACCACATGAAAAATTGAAGTGGTACAAAAGAAAGATAATTCGATACAAAAAGGGAAGTGGTGCTTGGGAAATGCTTACAGCGATATAAAAAAAAGGTTAAAATATGCTGCATAGGGCTGATCTTTTTAAACATTTTTCTTGGTTGCACTTCCACTAAGAAAAACATTTTACATCATGACGCAGTACACACACTGGAACAAAAGTTTTGCACATAAAAACTATGTGCAGAAAGCTCTGATAATTTCAATTTTATTCTACTCTATCCTAATTTTCTCCTTCATGCTGGTCATGAGCCACTTAATCAATTTCACAGTCTACGGATTGTGACTTTCGGTTTCAAAAAACAGTGATATCAAGAGCTCTAATAAATACACTCTTGAATAAATAATATGTGTAGATACTTCAGATATGAGTAAAACCAATTTTCAAACTATGGAAAAGTCACCTCAGTGCTCACTGAAGATATATAAATCATAAACAATGACAAAATACAATTTCTGCTGATTAAATTAGCAAAATTAAAATTAATGAGGATGTCTAATTCAAATGACAATACAGTAAAGGTTTCTCTTTAATGCAGTTATTTATTTATGCCCCAATTCAATTCAAAACCAATTTGAGGTGATTTTGTATTCTAAAATTGCCAAACACGATTGATGGCACATTCTATTGATACAATTTTGTTTGAGAAGTAATTTGATAGTACATTTGGGGTGCCATAAAAATGTTCATACCCAAATGTAATTCCACTTCTGGGAATTTGTCCCAATGAAGCCATTTGAAGAAAAAAAAAGAAACATTACTATGCACACATTTCTTTTTTATATCATTACTTAAATAGCGAAAAATGAGAAGCAGTCTAAATAGCCAAGAATAGCACCATATTTAAATAAGATATCCTACATCAACTCAAAATATTTCACCGCCGATAAAATAATTATGATGACTTTAAGTCAACATGAGAAAACGCTCATGCTAATAAATGCAAAAGTTGTAAAACAAAACTCTACATGTGTTCCAGCTTCTATGGCTGCCTAAGAAATTACCCTCAAATTTAGTGGCATGAGATAACCATTTCTTACAGAGCAGAAATTCAGATTACAGCATTCAGTGCAGCTTATCTGAGCCCACAGTGTTTGGAGCCTCAGCCAGGGCTGGGATGTCTGAGGCTCATCCAGGCAGGTGTCTGGCAGTGGTGCTGGCTGGCTCTGTGGGTCAGAACACTCCGTGCAACCTGGGCTTCCTCAGAACATGGTGGCTGGGTTCCAAGGGCAAAAGTCTCCAAAGAGAGAATCAGTCGGAAGTTGATTGACCGAATATGACCCAGTCTTGGAAATTATGCAATGTCACTTCCATCTCTGTTCAGTGAGAGTCACAAAGTCCCACCTGGTTTTCAAGAAAGAAAAAAAAATCCCGCCTTATGATGGAGAGTGACAGGTTTCTGGAAGGCCACGCAGGACTGGAATATCGAGGCCATTTTTAGAAAATGCAGTCTAACACAGTCTGGTATCTGGTTACAACCACATAATAGTCAGAAGACCATGAGGACTAGGACTGTGAAGAAACATGGGAAAACAGACACTTGGTTATGGAAATTTGTTATTGTTTTGACCGTGTTCTTTTGCCAATACATAGCACACTATTAGTAAAATTACATCAACAAGGAATTAAGCTGTCAAAACTTCAGAAATTGCTCCCCCAGCTTCCCTTTGGCTCCCTCATTAATGAAATTTTACTGTTCTCATTTCCAGCTGACATTGCTTAACCTGCTTGTTAGCCATGTCCCACCCATTCGTGAAAGACGGGCCTGAAGGGAGCCCGGGCCCTGGGTGGGCACACTCATCATGCCTGCAGTAGTGCCCATCACACATGTGCAGGGGCCCTCATGCCTGCCAGTGCTCGTCACCGATGTGAGCACTGTGAGATCTGGCCAGGAAGTCATGCCAGAGGAGGACTGAAAACAAAAGAACACAGAAAGAAAATGCCCCCTGACCGTGGCCCTGCCCCGAGATGACCAGGCCACTAGCAAACCAAACAGAGGCTTACACGACTACTCCTGTCCCCCTCCCCTTCCTTGACCCATAAAAAAAACCCTAGCCTGTAAGAAGGCGGGCTTTCTGACTCTCATGGCCTCTCTCCCCAGTCAGATGCCTTCTTCCAGGTTTTATTCCTAAATAAAACCTGTTCCCTGCTGTCAGGCCGTGTTTTCTTTGTCCCCATAGACCCCAAAAACCCATGTGCGTTGTCAGCCTCAGTCCTTCACGGCTGGGTCTCTCCTCCCAACTTGGATAGCCTCCTCTGCAGACAACCTCACTTTTTAGTTACTGAAGAAAAAAGGGAAGTGGAGTACACCTCTGCTCTCTTCTATTAATAAACCCTCAACTCCACTCGAAAATACCTGTGCCCTCTCCTGCCCTGCTGAAGGGCAGAGTTCCCTTCTTCCTTCACAAGGCCAGTCCCTCCACCTGTTCTTTTAATCATTTAATCTACCTTTCTCATCTTTACAAGATGTCCTACTCAACTGAGACTAGGAAAAAAGGCTCAAAACATTCTCCTCAGATGTGCCTGCCCATCTGCTGAGACCACAGCTCACCCCTCCCTGTCAGTGGCTAATTAGAGGCTCTAGGTCTTTCTATCCTAACCATAAAATTCCCTCTTTCTCCTGTCAGGGACTTCCCCAAAAGCATCACAAAGGCAGAATGCCCTTCTTTGACTACTAGTTTGGATGCTAGAATTAAGTACTTTCGCCATTTTTTGCAGAAGTGGGCACCTCCCCCATCTTTTGAGAGCCTCTGGTAGACAGACCCAATGTTCATGGACAGATCATCCTGTAAAATGCAAACCTTGGTGCCTAGAGCAGAAGACAGGACGTGTGCAGAAATCCTGGATCATGTGAAGCAACCACTAAATGGGTCTACATAAGGCAGTCGTAGGGCTAGAAAAGCTTTGTCTGAGGCATCCTTAGAGAGCCAGACCAGGATCCCTGTCCCACGCTGCCTCATTTGTGCTAAATATTAGCTCCAACAAAGCATCCTTTGGTTGGTATTGCTTACCTCTGTGATTTCTGTCTTAAATTGAGCAAATGGTAACACAACCATCACACTCAAATACCCTCCACCCCTTTTTTTTAGTCTCTGCACTAATTGGTAAGATCCTTGTCTCTACCTACAGACATGCCCAGGTCCTCCATTCTCCGGATCATACTCCTCACTCAAATTGTCATCCAATTTATTATTATTCATCAATGCCATTAACAAGCCTTTCAAAGGAAAGTCTCACTCTGGCTGTTTCCATTTTATCAGCCACTTACTCCTTGAAACCAGTGATTTACCAGGCAGTTCTTCTCCACCACTACTCTTAATCTGTCTGGCTTTTTACATGCATATTTATCTCCTAATTGTTGAATCAAATAACCCTTTCTCCATTTCCATCCTCCCTCCGTCTTGCAACATAAAATTGTATAGTTCACCATCATCCTCCTAAACCTGTTTCCAGGCTTCCCAACACCATCCCTCCAGTCTCTCTTCCTATAGCTTTGACCACCTTCTCTGTATTTCCCTTTCCCTATCACCTGCTCCTGCAGCCCACCATTCTCATTCTTCTCACATTCCTTAGCTAAGCCCAATTATTCCCTAGGTAGGGTAGAAAAAATAAAATAGGTAGAAAGAGGAGACATAGGGGAAGGGGAAGGAAACACAATTTTAATTCAGAAGTTCCACATACTTGTCCAGGCCGGTTACTCTCTAAGCCAGTCTCTCTCTCAGGCCTATCATTCCCAAATTCCTGGGAAATCTGTAAATGTTAAAGTTAACCAAAAACTCACTCATGATCATTACATTGTGCACTGTTAATTAACCCCCAATAAACAGTTTAAGCAAGAGAGATATCTTGAGAACCCTATAGTTTAGTGGACTTTCCGGCATTATCTACTGATCATTATGTAATGGAAACCATGTCAGCCTAAGGATGCTGAAAATGACCAGACCACCAGAAACTGTCTTCTGATCACCAGACTGATGGCAAAGCAACATGTTCCCATACCTATCCTTCACTAAGTTTCCTGTAAAAGAAGGTCTCGGCACACGTGCGTGTACACACACAAACACACACACACTCACCCACATGCCTGAGAACCCCAAAATGTGTCTCTCACTCTCAAGATGGCCATTATTCTCCCCTGAATGTGCATTCCTTGATTTACCTAAAGATGTCTCCTTCTTGAGATAGCCTGCATATGAATTCCTCCTAAATAAGTCTCTGTTTATGCCTCTGACTGGCAAGTGATGAACTTGTCTGTCACATAAGCCAAGGACCCTGCTGGTTCTAAGATGAGTACACCTCCCTCCCCAGGAATGCCTCGGGACCCTTCTCTGTATGCTCATCCTTCTCTGAGTCATCTCTTATGACAGTCCCACAGAGTCTACTCTACCACCATGGACTGCACCATGAAACTGAAAACTCATACCACATTACAGATGTGTAGGATTAAAAATATGATTTTTAAATAAGGCCTATAGGTAGCAAAGTTTAATCAGGTTGGATAACTAGAACAGTCCTTTACATGTCTGAGTCTTTCTTGGATTCTAATGCTCAGCCTTTCAGCTGACACGGCCTTCTAGCAGAAGATGCTTCTGGCCTTGGGTGTACTGATCTAGTCTTCTGGAAGGCTCCCTTGTTTCCAGGCTGATAGTCTTTTCTACCCTCTCCACTGTGTGCTTTATGTCCCCCAATTTTTGAGCCCACAGGTATCTACCTTGGGGTCCACTCATTCTGAGCCTGGTGAGGCCTTTGGTGATTGAACCCCATCTTAATTGTCATTGGCAGCAAAATCCGTAGCCTCCTGCCCTGTTCTACATCCTCCAGCTTCCCCTTCCCCTTGAAGAAGGTAAGCTTTCTTCTACTTCCCTTAGGTCCCAGGCACCCTCTTCAAGTTTCTACCTGAGCCTTAAAGACAGGGAAGGGGTCTTTGCTCTACTTCATGAACAATAGAGGAAGAGGGAAGTAAAGGAATTTTTTCTTGAATGTCTTTAATTTTTTATTGAATGTCAAAAGTTGGGTGCCAACTTGGCCTTTTTCTAAGCCATTCTTGTGTAAGGATTTCTAATCTTTTTCCAAACAAATGGCTGCCAGGGGTCTATGTGGAAAGGTTCTGACTCATGAAGACAAATGAGAAAAATCACATGCAATTACAATCATTCCTCCACTTATATTCTTGAAGTGTTATCCATCCCAACCTCAACAGCTTTCCCGAGCTCCACCTTTTAATATCTAACTGCTTCTTGGATATCTGCAAATATCTCTAAAACCAAACTCATTATCTTCTAAAACCTGTTCTTCCTGTGTTTCCAGCGTCAAAGGTTAAGGGAAGGAAACAGTGGGGAAGGAGGAGATTTATGAATCTCTAAGACCAGGTGTTTTTCAAATTCTAGGGCTTCGCCTGTTATTCCTGGAGATTCTGAGTGGGGCTGAGGAATTTGCACGTGTAACAGGCATGTCTGATGCTTCCGATGCTGACGCAGATGGCATGGGAACCACATTTGGAAAAAGTGCAAGACAGGAACGAAACCTGGACTAAATAGTAAAACCCACCTGTGGGTTCTCCTGCCCTTCACACCATCTTGCTTCCTTACACCACCATTCACCCAGGTGAGCAGCCTGGGAGTCCTCCTGGGCTCCTCTCTCCCTCCTGTCTGCTTGTCATTCAGCTGACTTCACCACCTTGGATATGACTCTTGCAACCATACCCTCCCCTGGATTCCCTCTCCCACCACCTGTGTCATCTGTAGTCAGATGGCTGCACTGTCCTATCAGTGGGTCTCCCAGGCAGTATACCCCACTCCAGTCTGCCCACTACACTGACTTCTCTGATCACATCACTTCCACTTAAAGGCCCACAGTGCCATTTCCTTGGGCCCAGACCCTTCACAACTGAGGCCAAACTTCCCTGCGAACTTCATCACCTGCCCTGCTCCCTTCACAGAACCTTCCCTCCAGCCGCCCTGTGGGTTTGCCATTTCTCCACTATGCCAGGCTGAATCCTGCCTGGTCTATGCAAGCCTAGTACTCCAGACCGCCTCTGTAAGCTCTTCTGCCTCCCCCTGCCCCCAACCCACAGGTCAGGACAACTTTGATGAGGGCCTTGCCCAGTCACTCTAGTTCCTGGCCACCATGGTTCTTGCTGGTCAGTGTCTGTACTGCTAGAACATAATGAGTCACCCTGCATGAGCATTATGGCTGATCCTAGATGCTACACTTTAAGAGTGTTCTCAGGGGGTTTTATTAGTCTCTGCATCTCTAGGGCCCAGCCTTGAGTGGAACTGAATTAGTTGTCCATGTGAAAAGCATCCATTCCAATATCCCAAGGGGAAAGCTACTGAGCATTTCCCATCCTGCCCTTCAGGCCAGAATCCTCCAACCGGGTCCTGAACCAAGGCAACATATAGCTTAGTGGTGTAGGGATGGGACAGGGAACGGGTCCTTTTCCTGCTCATTATAATTATGGCCAGCACCCTTTTAACAAGAGACAGATTAAATAAGAGAAAAGCATAACAAATTTATTCTATCATAGTTCTGTGTATGACAGGAATCTTCAAATTGAAGACCCAAAGACCTAGTGTGAACCAACTGCATTAGTCAGCTTTCTGTTACTGTAACAGATATCCCAGGTGATCAGCTTATGAAGAGGCAAGACTTATTTCAGCTCAGAGTTCTAGAGTTTCAGTCCACAACCAGATAGCCCTGTTGCTTTGGGCCCTTGGCAAAGCAGCGCATCATGGAGGGAGAGCATGGTGAACACAACTGATCACCTCATGACTGGGAAGCAAAAGAGGGAAGAGAGACTAAGCTCCCAATGACCTGAAAACCTCCCTCTCGGCCCATCTCCCAGCAGTCAAGGAAACCAAGGCCTTAACACATGGGCCTTTGGAGAACATTCCAGACCCAAACTATGGCCCTATCTTTTCTTTTGGTGATACTGAGGATTGAACCCAGAGGCACTCTATCGCTGAGCTATATCCTCAGCCCATTCTATTTTTTATTTTTTATGTTTGCAGTACTGGGGATTGAACCCAGAGGCATTCTACCTCTGAGCTACATCCCAGCCCTATTTTTTGTTCTTTATTTTTATTTTTATTTATTTATTTATTTATTTATTTATTTTTGCGGTACCGGGGATTGAACGCAGGGGCGTTCTACCTCCGCGCTACGCCCCCGGCCTTATTTTTTATACTTTATTTTGAAACCGGGTCTCACAAAGTTGTGGAGGGCCTCACTAAGGAGAGAGATAGAGAGAGAGAGAGACAGGGAGAGAGAGAGCGAGAGAGCTGAGGCTGGCCGCGAACCCGGATCCTCCGGTCTCCGCCTCCCAAAGTACTGGAATTACAAGCGAGCGCCACCACGCCCGGCTTGTTCTTTATTTTTAAACAGGGTCTCACTAAGTTTTGGAGGGCCTCACTAAGTAGTTGAGGCTGGCCATGAACCTGCGATCCTCCAGTCTCAGCCTCCCAAGTACTGGGATTACAAGCATACACCACCACGCCCAGCTCTATTTTTTTATTTTGAGGCAGGGTCTTGCTAAGTTGCCCAGGCTGGTTTGAACTTGTGATCTTCCTGTCTTAGGCTTCTGAACAGCTGGAATTACAGGTGTGTGCCACTGCACCTGGCAGCACTATTTTTATGCTTGGGTGCTATGAAGCACGGACAGCCAGGTAGAAATACGATTGCCCAAAACCTGTGTGATCTGAAAGTAGTAGACTGAGGGATAGGGGAAACTTAGCAAGGCCTGCCTGTTCGGATTCCTCTTGTCCCCTCAGTTGTAGCTTGCCTTCCTCCTGGGCATGGGGCAGACTTTTCTGGAATGTGGAGTTTATGACCTACACTTAAACATGGTAGGTCAGAGAGAATTTCTTCATGGCCAGCTCATACCCTAAGAGGTGGGGGAAAGTTAGAGCAATATTTTTAGGTTTTGTGGCTGGCTTTGGGGCAAAGGGGTGCTGGTTTCTGTAACCTGCCTTGCGGTAGAGGAATCCTAGTTTCTATGCCTTGCCTTGGGGAGAACCAGGGGTTAGAGGTAGGAGGGCAGGAGGACAGAGAGAAACTTTGCTTCTCAGGCCTTCACGTTGGGGTATCACTTTCTGAGCCCCAACAATGGTTAAGTGTGGCTTGGACCCTAGATCAGTTTCCAAGGCTGAATCTGGCTCTACTGTTTGCTGATAGAGCATTGCAGAAGTTACTGAGCCTCTCTGTTCCTTGGTGTCACAATATATAAAAGTAAGGAAATAAACGTATTTGTATGCATCTCAGAATTATTACAAGGATTAAAGAGATCATCTGTGAGCTGTCTAGCATGCAGCAAGTGCTCTGAGAATGCCAGGCGTGCCTCTGTCTAGATGACCATCAGTTGGGATGATGACTCCTCTAAGTTTCTGCTTTGCATCTGCACAGACTGTCCATTGTGCTGGCTCCAGAATTCTCGGCCCTTCCCATGCTCTGTCATGATAAAGGCAAGATAGCAGCCAAGTGGTCACTCCAGGACCAAGATTTCCTGCAGGTGGCCACGGCAGAGGTAGTTGACAGCAATATGCCTCACCATGCTGCACATGCTCCAGTTTTGAGATTGACTCATGGTCCTCTCCATCTATTAAGAGTTTCCCCTCCTCTCTGCTGCTCTCCTCCTCTCCTAAAACGTTCCCTTACTTTCTTGCTGACCGTGCTTCCTCATAGTCCAGACCACAGAACCCCTCCCTCCTTTGCCTAAGCTTATGTTTGCTCACGCCTATTGCACTCACGTGACAACTGTACATAAAAAGGTAAGTAATTGTTGGGGGTCCTCTTAGCCCAAGCAATGAGGTCACCATTTTGGACTGGCTTAACCATGTACAGAGTACATGCTAAGTGGAAATTGTCTGCACGCAGACAAGCTTCCTTGGACCAAATGGGACTGAAAGCTGGACATTGATGACCTCCTATTCTCCCTGAAATGTTCACCTTGCCACTCCCTGGTCTTAACTTGTATTTGCCACTCCCTGGTCTTGTGTTTGCCACTCCCTGGTCTTGTGTTTGCCACTCCCTGGTCTTGTGTTTGCCACTCCCTGGTCTTAACTTGTGATCTTCTTCCCGTTTGCTTTGTTTGAACCTCTATATAAGAAAGGCCTTGACTACAAAAGGCAGGAGAATTTGTTATCTTGGATCTCCTCCCCAGCCCCCCAATTATTAAATTCTCTCCAAATTATTATTATTATTATTATTATTATTATTATTATTATTTTGTGGTACCGGGGATTGAACCCAGGGGCATTCTACCTCCGCGCTACACCCCCGGCCCTATTTTTTTATGCTTTATTTTGAAACTGGGTCTCACGAAGTTGTGGAGGGCCTCACTAGGTAGAGAGAGAGAGAGAGAGAGAGAGAGAGAGAGAGAGAGAGCTGAGGCTGGCCAAGTACCCAGATCCTCCGGTCTCCGCCTCCCAAAGTACTGGGATTACAAGCGTGTGCCACCACGCCCGGCCTTCGAAATTATTATATCAGACTTCGTGTGGGTATTGTGCAAGAAGACTATTGATCGGAAGCTGCCTGGTGCAGCGATCTTCCATGGCAGGAACCATGGAATAGTTCTTAGGGAGCTGCTTAAAGCAGCAACCATCCATGGTGGGACTACAGAGCAAGCAGCGTCCGCCAGAGCACCCCAATAAGTAATATCAACAAGATCCTGGGTACCAGCTAGTCTTAGGGCTAAAGCCAAGGATGAACATCAAAATATGGCATAGTGGGGATGGAGTAACATCAGGACTCAGAAGAGGCTTAGCACTCAGATATCGTGCAAAGCAAGGGGAGCTGGACTGTTCAGCTGTAAGCCAGACCCCACCTGCTGAGGACCTTTGATCAGAGGAAGCACAGGCCATCCAGTCTGTCCCAGGGACAGATCCTGCTCGCTCCTATCGGGCCAGGACTCTTGACACATGGTCAGCCCACAACTACCAGCTGCTCATGACCACAGAGAGCCATGGCTTCCAGAGGGTAAGTCTCCACCACAAGGCTCATTTTCCAGAATGGTTGTCAGGGATCATCTCCTATGCATTTCCATCTTTCCCTGTGCTGTCCTGGCTTCAGCAAGCCTGCCTCCAACTGTAGGCCCATGGCTCATGATCCTTTGGGGGTCAGATTCCTTCTTCCTACTAATATTCCCATCTTAGATCAATCTTAAACAGTTTTAATAATCAAAGAATTTAGATCAAAGTGATGAATGGGCTATCTCCTTAAAGTACCAATGTATCTGAGCAGGATCAGACATTGCTGGAGACAGAATGGACTCACTCGCCCAAATCCTTCCCAGCCCCACCCTTGCCCGGAAGTAAGGGTGAGCCAGGGGCTGCTTCACTGGCCTTCAGCACTCCAGGTGGGGACTTGCACACTGCTGCTCAGAGGAGTAGGCTGTGCTCCCATCCTACATATCTATTCAAATCCATCAACTGGATGAAAAGAAAAAACCAACCAAACAAACAAAGAAAAAACCGAGGGAAAAAAAGATCCAAATTCTAACCTCCATTACATTTCAGGAATGAAAAGAAAACAAACAAAAAGAGTCCTAATAATTGGGTGGCTCCCAAACAGAGCAAATTAAGAAAAGGACTCTGGAAGAGACCAGAGGGCACCTCTGGGAAGAGGAAGAGTGTGGTCCTCGGCCTGGGGGTCAGAGCCAGGGCACAGGAAGAGTGCTGGACGCCTCGGGTCCCGTTGCTATGGTGTACTAACCTGGAGAGAAGTGGTGGTGGTGGTAGTGTGTGTGTGTGAGAGACAGACAGACGGACAGGGGCAGACAGAGAGGCATCTGAAAAAGTTGCGCCCGGAAGCGCAGCAGCGCCTGTGCCGGGCTAGTTGTACCTTGCAGTGGGGTGCCGCTGAGTGGGGATCACACAGAGGGTGTGAATGCAGTCTCTCTCTTGTCACAGAACGGTCACTGTGGACACAGGACAGCAAGTCTGCGGAGGTCTGTCCTGAGGCCGGTGGCACAGGCCTCTTGGGCTGCCAGGGCTTGAGAAGTGCAGGTAGCAAGTGGCCACAGAGCTGAGTCAATGATGTTGGCGAGCACCTTTGGCAAAAATCAGAGCTGCGTGGAGCAGGGCAATCCCAGGGAACGCTCAACTCCTCACAGGCTGAGCTCAGGAGCGTGCGGTTGCAGTGTCCGTTTAGCTTGTCTGTAATCGTAGGCTGATGGAGGCTGGGGCCTAGGAGTGACCTTCCATATTTCTGATCTGTGAGAGCAGCTCGTTCTGGGGCTCCTGGGTCCTGCCACTTCTGGCCCAGCCGCACCTAGGACGAATCCACTGCAACCGCCTTGGACTTCCTCAAGGGGCGCTAGTGAGCAGCGTTCCCGGAAGTGAGGGGGTGGCCTTGTCTTTCCTCCTGTCCTACCAGGTACTACTGCTCAGTGGGGCCACGTGGTGAGGCCCTCCCCTCTCTGCCCCAGCAGCCCTCTCTGAAGCCACTGTCCCCGAAGCCATGGAAGGGCGAGTCCAGCCTGGCTTCCGAAGTGCTGGATGCCTGCTGGCCAGCCCTGAGCTCCTTCCAGCCCTGACACCGTGGGTGACCTTGGGCAAGAAACTTCCCCTCCCAGAGCCTAGTGTCTTTATCTAGAAATGGAGAGTGGACAGGAGGGATGAGTTGTTCCCTACCGTTGCTATGATTTCCACCAGACATGTGCCTCTGTAGTTCTGGGACTCTGCACTATCAACAAAGGCCTGTGTGAGCCCTGGGGAAGGGGCCGCTCAGGGCTCCATCAGTGGCCCAGCCTTGGACGTGGCCTCATGGAAGCTGTGGGGTTGGGTGCCTGCCCTGTCTGCAGAGGAACAGGGCGACCACAGAGGAGGGGTCTTCTGAGCGGAGTCCTGCTCAGACTTGAGACCAGAGAAAGGGCCCCGCCCACCCTTCCCCTCAACCTAGGCTGTGCTTTGATCACCATGGAAATCTACACTCAGGTGGAAGTAGGGTTTTCTAAGAGTTGTACTTATCCCCCCCCCCCCGAGTTTCTGATGAAAAGTTCCTTTTGGAAAATTCCAACTCAACCCTAGCTGAGCAAAAGGGACTAGGGATTTTTCCACAGGGGCTCTGGGGGATGAGGGGAACCCAGAGCCCTCAGTTGCCAATCATCCACCTGAAAGCTGTGAGGAACCAGGATCTGAGGGTGGATGGTCCAGCCGTCCTGGACGGCTGTGCTGAGGCCCGTGGCTGGGCCTTCCCCTCCTCTCTCCTGTCCCTGTCCCTGGACAGGGGTGGATTTTTCACTCTCTGATATGTTCTTCAGTTTCATCTGAACCCTATTGATCTAATACATTAAATCAAGTAATAGGATAAATGCACATAGTTCAAATTCTTTTTTTTTTTTTTTTTTTTTTTTTTTTTGCGGTACCGGGGATTGAACCCAGGTGCGTTCTACATCCGCGCTACACCCCCGGCCCTATTTTTTTATACTTTATTTTGAAACCGGGTCTCACAAAGTTGCGGAGGGCCTCACTAGGTAGAGAGAGAGAGAGAGAGAGAGAGAGAGAGAGCTGAGACTGGCCGTGAGCCCGGATCCTCCTGTCTCCGCCTCCCAAAGTACTGGGATTACAAGCGTGTGCCACTACGCCCGGCTAGTTCAAATTCTTATTCCAAAAAGGAAAACCCTCTAATAGGACTTGGAATAGGAAATATTGGAACATCCTTTCAATTCTCTGTACCTCTAAGAGCTTCTTTCTCTCTTTCTTTCTTCCTTTCGTTCTTTCTTTCTTTTCCAAGTATCCAAATACTTTTCAAAATTGGAATATAATTCACTTAACCTAAAATTCACCATTTTAAAATGGAATTTAGCCTGGTATGGTGGCACATTTCTATAATTCCACTACTTGGGAGGCTAAGACAGGAGGATTGCAGATTTGAGGCCAGGCTCAACAATTTACTGAGGTCCCAGCAACTTAGTAAGACCCTGTTTTGAAATAAATAAAATGGGACTGGGGGTGTGTAGCTCAGAGGAAGAATGCTCCTGGGTTCAATCCCCAGTACCAAAAACAAAACAAAACAAAAAAAAGTGGAATTTACTATATTCACTATTCCCTGTGACTTCTTATCCTAGTGGCATCACCCCTGGGAGAGAGAGGAAGGACCCAGGGCTGGAAGTTTCCAGGGCAACTCAAGGCTGAGGTCCTAAAGGCCTGCCCCAGCCCACTGGCTCAGCCCCACCCCTCTCTGGAATTTCTGAGGGAAATCCTGTCCATGCCTCTGGAATCTTGCCATGAATGGGCAACTGTGCTCTTGGAGAAAGTTTTCCACATATTGGAGCCTCTCTCTTCCCAGTGGCACTAGGGACAGAGGCACCTTTACATGCCTGTGAGGGCCTGGGGACCCCGACTCCACAGCAAAGTGGAGAGAAGTTAGTCCTGGGACGGTAGGAGAGTCTTGAGGCTCTTATAGGTCAACTACCTCTTCCTACAGATGAAGAAACTGGGGCCTAGACACTCCAAAGTTTCACAACCTAGTCATGATCGAGTCAAGACCAGAGCCCAGCTCTGCTGACTACTGGGCCAAAGCGTTCTCTACCAGGTGACTCCTCCCCAGGGGTGGCCATGGCACCCCTCTCTGACCTTTGGTTGGTAGCAGAACGTTTCTTGGGGCAGGGTGATGGGGTGCTAACTCATGAGAGCCAACTATTACAGTTTCCAGAATTTTGCAAAAAATCTATTTTGAAAATTAAATTATATAAATTTTACAATTCAAAAGCTTATGTTAGAAACAAAGGCAATGAATATTCAAAACTTATCACTATCTATTTTACTACATTCTACTATTATCTATGCTCTTGGGGTTACTTATGACTCTTATCTTCTGTCTTCAGGAATGTCACATTGTGGCCTGAAGTAGACCACAAGGGTTTTTTTTTTTTTTTGTGGTATTGGGGATTGAACCAGGGGCATTTTACCTCCAAGTTACACCCCCACCCCTATTTTCTTATACTTTATTTGGAAACAGGGTCTCACTAAGTTGCAGAGGGCCTCACTAAGTAGCTGAGGCTGGCCGTGAACCCGGATCCTCCTGTCTCAGCCTCCCAAGCCCAGCTCAAAGGAGGTATTTAGTCCACAGAAGTAGACACTGCAAACTGAGGTTTTGCTTTGTGGTCATGCTTATCAGCCACCAAAATGCCCATACTGTCTATGATACCTCCATCCAAGCAGATGGCACCTAGCCACTGAGTGCCTGTCCTGCAGCACCTCCCACTGGCCATTCTGCACAAATAGAGATGCAAATGGAGAGGGATGCAGGGAAGGAGAAGGGAGATGCTCAGGAGGAAAGGACACCTGCATGTCTGCTCATCTCCTTCCTTCCTCCCTTCCTTCCATCACTTATTCAGTTCACTCATCAGATACTTGGAAGACTCACTGTCAGGAACCTTGTTGGCCCTGGGAGAAAACAAATGGCAGAGAAAGTCGACCTTCCTCCAGCACTGAATTCTCCCTCCTTGGAAATAAGTGCAGCCCACTTAGGCCTGGGAGCCTGTCTATGCTGGGACTTATGGAGGCTGGGAAAGGTAGATTTTGCATTCTTTGTAGGGGCTAAAGACCCCAGAATTGAACTAGCCTGCTTCATACTAAACTGTGCTGGGAAGTGCTTAGGCTTAGCAACGTTTTGACAAAAAGGAAAAGTAGCTTAAAATGCACGGTCCAGCAAACAAAAAATACCATATTCACCCAGTTGCACGTTTAGGACTCTGCGTGTGTGTGCACGTGCCAGTGTCAAATCAAGAACTCCCGTTCTCGTCAAGTTTCTCTCTTTCACTTTTTATTTTATTTTATTTATTTATTTATTTATTTATTTATTTATTTATTTTTGCGGTACCGGGGATTGAACCCAGGGGTGTTCTACCTCCGCGCTACACCCCCGTCCCTATTTTTTTATACTTTATTTTGAAACCGGGTCTCACGAAGTTGCGGAGGGCTTCACTAAGTAGAGAGAGAGAGACAGGGAGACAGAGGGAGAGAGAGAGAGCTGAGGCTGGCCGCGAACCCGGATCCTCCGGTCTCCGCCTCCCAAAGTACTGTGATTACAAGCATGCACCACCACGCCCGGCAAGTTTCTCTCTTTTAAATGCCACTGTTTTTCCTCCTGTCAGTCTCCTTTACAGTCTCATTTTATAGAATGCATTAATGAGGCTTCATGGCTACTCATTCGCTGGCTTCTGGTCACTTTCTGGTCCCTGACTTTAACATGCCTGAGACCCATCTGGGGCACCTGTGAAAAATACAAATTCCCAGTCAACCTCAATGGAGCGCAATCAGCCTGAGGCGGGCCCAGGCATCTGCACCTTTACCAAGCTCTCCAGGTGATTCTGATGCAGGTGGTAGGAGAACGGCATTTTGCAAAAACACTTCTCGTGTCACTGACTAAATAATACAATATTTACCATTTTCCCTCTACGGAGGATTCATTTCTGGGGCTCCAACCCCCCTGTCTTGCTACCACCCTTATTAGCACAGGTGTTTGAGGTTTCCTCTGTGTAAGCTCTCCTCCTATGCACTAATGAACCAGGCCTTGGATCAGCCTGAGGCTCCTTAACCCCGTCAGGATGAAGAGGTTAATGAAAAACCAGCAGTCAAAGCTGTCATTCCAAATTACAACACTTGGTGTCGCCATCGCTCCACTCTCTTTCTTCAGTCCCTTCTCTGGAGCACTGAGGGTTCCGGCTTGTGCTGGTGGTTTAGGGTGAGTTTTGTTTTGATCTGCTTTTCATTCTCAGCTACAGCCTTTGATTCAGATAGGAGCACGATGAGGAGCAGGTTGCTTATAATAGAAGTGGGATTTCCTCCCTCTGTCACCACAGGTCTGGGAGATATGTGATTTTGTATTAGGTTAAAGAAGATGGTCCCAGGCATGGACCAAGACTAAGATTAATGACCATTTGGGAGAGGCTGGCCATGCCTCAGAGTCATGGGAAGTCACTTTTCTGTCTTCTTTAGAGGCCCTAATGTAGTGCTGACCTACACAGTGTAAGGAAAGAGACCTAATGTTTGTGGATTGACTCCTGTGTGCGGAACACTTTATGCATCATTTCATTTAATTCTTACCATCATCCTCCATTTTCTTTTTCTCTGAGGGATGTATGTGTATGTGTGTGGGGGTGGTGGGGGATCTGACGGCCTGAGAAAGTGAGATCTGCAGAAATCTCTTCAAATCTCACATTCTTTCTGCATACAATACCGTCTCTGTGCATCCGCTGATCAGACTCATTGATAACAAGGCTGATTTGCAAGCGATTCTATCTTGGACAAACCAGTGGGTACTCGGGCCTTTGCCTATACTCAGGAAGGAAAATCCCGAGCCCCCAGCTGCTGAGCAGCGGACCCAGTGATTCACTTCCATCGCCAAGGGCGGAGCAGGTGAAAAATTAAATGAGAGGAAGGGAAATGAAGGACTTTCTAACGAGCGGCATACATAGTCCCAGCCACAGCTAAAATCAATGAAGCAAAAATAGATGGCATTTGAGCAAGCCAGATTGAAGGCCGCCTGGCCTGACAAACTCGCCTCTCCTTCAGTTTCCTAAGAGCGTCTAAGGTCCCTCTCACACCTGCAGACATACTGCTCCCAAGGACACTGGAGGGATGTCCAGCTAAAGTCACACAGGACACAGAAAATACATGATGTCCTGCTGGCTTATCCTTGCTCATGTTCAATGAGGGCAGAGGCAGGGTGGGGGACTAGGTTAGTTAAGGGACAAATAGAACTTAAAAGGGCTAACTTTAGGAATTACCCTTTGTCATTCAGGGAGCAATTATAAGCAGGTATGCCATGGCAAGCTAAGGAGACTGGTCTGAGCAAAACTATGAGAAGCAAGCAGTAGAAGCTGTTGGATGTGAAGGCGGGAGTGGAGAAAGCACCCGTGTTGGACCTGTCCAGGTGGGCACCTATTTTCTTATTTTAAATGTCTATAGGGCCTCTGCTGTACTGGTCTTCCATTAGCCTCCCATACGGTGCACTCGCCATCCGTACTTACGGGCAGCATCATTTGCTTTCCTGAGATCAGCCTACATCATCTGTATCTCTTTCCTCTGCCCTATGGCAGCCCTGCTCTCGGGACTCCAAATCTACCTAAATGACACAAAAGGGTGAAAAAGCCAACTCACAACCCATTTGGATGACATGTAGGATTAGTTCATCTGATTTGATATTATAGTGTAGGTCAAAATCACTTAAATGCACATCGAAAGGGGTCATGCTCGTGGGCCTCGTTACGCCACTTGTGATCCACCGTTTGCCTCCACGTGTTAGTTGTTGCCCGACCTATTTGTGTTGGCATCCTGCGGCCCCGCCTGGGCATGCCGGGCATATTCACAATCCGCTCAAGCATGTGCTCCCTCAGCGAATGGTTATTGAGTGCCCACTCTGCGCTCGGCTGCCTTCTAGGCGCTGGAGGTCCCAGTGGTGGGTGCCATGAAGAGGACTTGGTCCTCATGGAGCGGAAGGTCTACTGAAGGAGACAAACAATAAACAAATCAGGTGGCAATGAGAGTCAGGATGAAAGCAAAGACATCTGGAGCGACCCAGTGTGGCCACAGGCTTCGTTTAGAGGGGGTGGGAATTGTCTCCAAGCACCATGTAAACCTTCCCCAACCTCATCCCTTCCCATATCATATCAGCATTGGGTCTGGCGCTGGGGGGCACCCGGAGACAGGTTCAGAGAAAATGAGCGATGTCACTCCTCAGTGATGCTGCAGGTCTCCAGGGAGGGTAAGAGGTTTCCGCAGGCAACATCGCACTGGCCAGGGTTGGTGTGCACAGGAAGCTGGGGATTGGGACCTGGGAGTTGTCTCACCTGTCACAGACTGTCCAGCTAAAAAGAACCAAGCCCTCCCTTCAGAGATGAAAGGACTGAAGCAGGACAGGTGAGATAGCTCCCCTAATATCACACTGCCCACCATCAAGCATCTCTTTTATGTTCCCCTTATTTTCTGGGAATGGAAGTATATGGAAAAATGGACAATAACTCTAACTTTTGAAACTCATGATTCCTCCATGATTCCTGTGCTCGAATCAGCATGGGAGAAAGGATTTCTAAATTCCCTATTCTATTAATGTTGGTGCAGCCAATAAAAAAAAAGGACTGGGATCATTGCTGTGTGAAGGGGGATCTAGTGGGATCATCTTAGTGGCTATCATGACAGCCACCATTTACTAACCACCCACCATGTGACAGAGCACTGTGCATGACTTGTCTCACATTTTTACATGTACCCTCAGGTTTAGAGTTCATATATGAGGAAACTGAGGTTCAGGGAGGTGACATCGCTCACCCAACATGGTGCACTTCAAGTAGCAGAGCTGAGATTTGAACACAGATCTCCTTGACTCCAAAGCTTTGCCTTTGTTCTACATCCTGGAGAAAATGAGACAGGGGAATTAACTTGTAACCTTTGATCAAGAAATCAACGCCGTGAGCTGGGCGTGATGGCACACGCTTGTAATCCCAGTCTTGGGAGGCTGAGACAGGAGGGTCGCAGGTTCGCGGCCAGCCTCAGCTACTTAGTGAAGCCCTCTGCAACTTAGTGAGACCCTGTTTCAAAATAAAGAATAAAAAATAGGGCTGGAGGTATAGCTGGAAGGTAGAATTCCCCTGGGTTACATCCCCAGTACCACAAAAAAAAAAAAAAAAGAACGAAATCAACACTGTGAGTTTCCACTACTCCGGCCTTCTGTAAATCATGCACTCGGATGCTGGCACTGAGCAGCTCCCCAGCTATGAACCTGGCTGAACCCCTCACAGGATGACCTAGACTCCCTACCTGGCAGCCAAATCCTGTGAGAGTCCAGCAGAGGGAAGACATCAGCAAATGTGCCCTACTGCCCAGTTAAGTGGTGGACAGCTGGGTGGCCATATTCTCCTGCCCCCACAGCCCAGATCTGGGCGGGAGGAGCCTGTGTTCCTTTTTGGGAGCAACTCCATTAGTTTGTCAGCACTTCCTCTTGTGGCACCCATCTTGTGTCAGGCGACAGACGCTTGTGTGAATGTATTAACTGTGTCATCAGGACTCATTTATTTTCCTTCCTTGTGAGACAGCACTTTGTCCATAATAAACCACAGTAAATATTTGATGAATGAATAATAAGCGCATAAATGAGGGGAAGAAAAGAGACTGAAAAGGAGATAGGAGAATAGGAAAGGAGGGGAGGAAAGAGGAACAAGATATTTCCCTAAAGACAAAGTAAGCCATCAACCATCTGTTTCCTGTTTCCCCCCTGGGCCCTTATTTCTAAAAATGGGAGGAAGAAAATGGAAAATTTGACAATAACTCCTATTGACTTTCTAGATTCCCACTTCCCCCTCCCATAGATTTTCTTGAGTCAACTTGAAAGATTTCTGAAGTCTCTCTATAGTCTATTAATTTTGACGCAGGCAATGAAAGTCTGTTGTCAGGCCATTTAGATGAGCGCTGGGCTCTGGGCTCGCAGAGGGTGTCCCCCATGTTTTTGCCCTTCCTTGACTCTATGCTGTGCAGCTACCAATATTTATCTCTCCCCAAACTGGTTTTATTTATAGTCTATACACATTGAGTATTAAGACATTGGCCAAGTTGAAAGCGGTGGGAATCTTATTCCATCGCTACTTTCAATAACATGGTAGGAAAACACATTTCATAGTAATGTAAAGCTGGAAGGGCCATTTAGGATCACAAATCATTTTAAAGTTGTGGAACTGAAAGCCAGAAAGATTAAATGACTTACCCAAGGACACTAACAAATTAGTGGTAGGACCAGAACCAGACACTTGTTTGTCTTCATTTCTGTGTTTTAGCACGTGGATTTACTTGGGAAGAGGCCTGGGAGGAAGTCAGATGATCAATCAGCTAATCAAATATTTATGGATGACCACAATCCTTCCCCATATCAATGAAGAGCAGAGGCTAAATTGCCAATTCACTTTCACAAGTAAGGATAAAAAATAAAATGCAGGAAGTCCCAGCATTACTGGAAGCAAGCATGGGCTACCTAATTTATAATGCTCATATTATATTCATATTATGACTATCATGCTCATGTTATGACTTATAATACTCATATTATAGTTCATTCTCAATTGATGAATGATGCTGACTTTAATAGTCATTTTAACATAACGAACTAAAGAATGACCTACAAACAAAGGGAAATGTAACATATGGAAATATGGTTCATAAGGGATACCTGGTATGATAGGAAACAGTTAACAGAAAGAGAGAAAGAGAAAGGGGGGATATAAAAGTTATCAACCATCAATCAACCTTGACTATGAAAATACCCAAAGAAATATTTTAACTAGAGGTTTTCTGCAGAGCAAACCCAAACTCCCAAGATGGCCAAAGATAGCAAGGAAGGGTCCAAACGCAGGGCTAGATCTTCAGTTCCCTTCAGTTGTGGAGGAGGGAAAGTGTCTATAGACAGCCAGCCTCAGTGAAGGCGTATGCCAAAGCTTTGCCACTCGGGACCATGCTACATTTCACAACTTAGTATACGCAAATGGAAGAAAATTGAAAGCCATCAATTATGGGACTCTTGACATATTCTTTAAAACCATTGATTAATAAAACGTTGATGTCCACTTTGCCATGGAGGCCCCAGTTTTTAATTCCCCCTTAGGAGTTCTAGTAGGTGAGGTTCCTCTTTGCTTATTAACTACATTATTGAATTTTTGCTTTTGCTATTATAGTGGCTTCCATATTTTAGTATCAACTAGACATCAGTATAGTGCCACACAAGTATCATGACTTGCGTTTTTCAGATGAGAAAACAGATCATTCTAACTCCAAGGCTTTGCTTTTTCCAGCTCAGCCATGTGTAGCCCCTCACGCTCAGCCCAGATCACTGTTACATTTTTCTGAACCATCAGCTCCCACCAAATGGTAGGCATAGGACCTGAACACCTGTGGACGGCTTGAAGAAACAGACTCAGGTCTTAGAAAAGACACCAATAGCTGAACTGAAAAGAACATCTAGGATGGAACAGCTGCTCTGACAATCGGACTGAGCATAAAATTGGCAGAGGCTCATTGTTCCAGGTGTGGTTAGGTAGCCAGCTTATGGGCCTGTATGGAAAAAGTGTTCTTGTCTCATGACTGGGGCTCAAAAACAGACTGAAGTCATTGTCTTTTGGGCATTAGCAGGTCAACAGAGATGAATGTGAATTTTGAGTCTGGTTATCAATCAATCGATCACTTTGGGAATGATGATAGCCTTCTTAGAGAGAAGGTGAAAAGTATTCCATGAAGCAGACTTCCACTGGGAAGAAGCCAGGCAATTTGGGGCAAGAAATAAGGTGCCTGGGAAAACTCTAGAGACAACGTAGGAGCCCCAGGCAGCAGCCCAGAGCTAGGTGGGTAGATGGCTGGACGGTGACCACGGGCACACAAGAGCGGTGCCAGGGGGAGTCCAGCTGGCCTCCACACAAGTGGACCTGTCAGCTCAGAGAGCAATGAGTTCACATTCAGGGAAGCTGCAGACCAGGTTGGGGGGCCCTTCGGGAAGTATCTGAAGGCAGAAGAGCACATGGTCCAGGGCGAGGGGTCACAGACAGTGTGCTGGGCTCTTCCACATCGGGAGTAATCAGATTGGAGTTTCTTTTAATTGAAGGAATCTCAGTTCATCCAGTGCAAGATGGTCCATGAGTTCAAGTGGAACCTTGAGCCACAGACTGGTCTTGTCGCAGGAATCTGCTTCACAGTTGTCTCCAGCCCAGGATGCAGGGAGTTCTTCCAGACCACAGCTATTCCACAAAGAGAGGTGTCCCAGTCCACAGCCATCCCCAGACATAGACACTTACATGGGCTTCTAAGCATAGCTGTGTGTACCTGGAAAGCTCTCTTTTCTTCGTAATACTTCTAACCACTGAATATTATTTCATCCTTTTTTGTGGTCCTGGGGGTTGAACCCAGGGGCATTCTACCTCTAAGCTATGCTCCTAGCCCTTTTTATTATTTATTTTGAAACAGGATCTTGTTAGGTTGTTGAGGGTCTTTAGAAGTTGCTGAAGCTGGCGTCGAAGCTATGATCCTCTTGTCTCATCTTCCCAAATACTAGGATTCCAGGCGTGTGCCACTGTACCTGGCCATCATTTTTCATTTATTGAGTGCCAGTCTCTCCCACTAGCACACTAGATTCCTGGAAGCAGGAGTTTTCAAACCTTTTGCACCCCCACAGGATCCATGAGGATATACAGAGACTCGTTCACTGCACATGCTCAGTAACTGCTTGTTGAATTAATGAATAGTTAATTAATGAGGAAATCACTTCTCCCCATGATATACATGGACTCTGAGGAAACTGAGGCCTTTGGGGCTGGAAACAGCCCTGCCACACTCTGCCCCACTGGCTGCAGTGGCAGATCTGTGCACATGGCCTCCTTCCTCTTCTCAGAACCTCCTTACAAATAGACCTTTCAGAACTACCTGAGAAGCCCAGTCTCTGCAGCTGAGCTCATGCCTCTCTGAAGTCTTGCCATCTCCACTCATCTCTCAACCCCTTCATCTCTGTCCACCATGCTGAAAGGTTGGGTTGGCTTCCCTTCTCCTGCTCATAGCTTAGCGGGTCCACACTCCTGGTTTGGTCAGGTCAAGACCAGCTCACTGAAGGATGCCTCTGTCCTAGAGATACTTGTTGTAATGGAAGTTGCTGATACGGAAGAGGAAGAGGCTTTTACAGAAAGGCAGGAGAGGGAAGGGAGGGACACGGAGAAGCCCTGTCTAGGTTGGCAGTCCCTGTCGGTGCTCAGGATTTCTTTCCTAGAAGTGGCAGTAGAACCTACATCTCACTGCCCCCTTGGGACAGGTGGGGGTTCCTGAAGCTGTTCCCTGGCTCTCCTGCTTGGGTCCCCAGGTTCCCCTTTTCAGATGAAGGATGGTCCATGATGAAGGCAAGGCCACCGCAGAGTCCGTTTCCTTCTTCTTCAGAAGACGTCAAAGATAGCAGTGAATGAGTCTAGCAAAGAAATATTTTATAAAGCTTTTGATCCTGAAATGGAATCATTCATAAAATATTAAGCAACTCTAGAGACCAGATGGCCCATCTTCTCATTTGATCAATAAGGAAACAGAGGGGTAGAGTTGCTAAAATAACTTGCCCAGTCATGGAACTGGCAGGGACAAAGCTAGGACTTGAAATCTAGCCCAAGTCCAGCACAGCTCTGTTGGACCGCAAGATGCTGCAAGGACCCATTCTGCCCACAAGAAAGTCCAATTCCCAAAATAGACGTAGGTTCATTCAACTTTGCAAATAATTCTCCAAAAGGGCCCAACCTACAAACCTACCTCATTTGCCTTATATTTTTGTGTAAGGCCTGCCACATTTATCCCAAAGTATCATCCTCTTCTCTCCTTCATTCCCCACCCCCTTTTCAAATCCAAATCAATCGGAGCTTTCCAATGACTACTTAATAGAGTTTAGAAATCAATCCAACAAATCTAAAACTTGCAAAAGATCTCCTTTGTCTATCTTGTGGGAAGAGGTTTAATTTTAAAATTTCAACAGGGAGCTTTTCAATAGTAGAGCAAACATAGCTTTAAAAGTCAGCTCTAGGGCTGGATGTAGCTCAGTGGTAAAGTGCTTGCCTTGCATGTATAATGGAACACCCTGGGTTCGATTCCAGTACCAAAAATGGAAGAAAAAAAAAAGACAACTCTAGACTAAAGAGAAAATTGCATGGTCCAGGCAGAGGATCTCATGTGACACATCACTAGTGTTATGGTTGGAGTTTATTTCTACTCCTATGATCAATACCTCCTCCTTCATCTGTGCCTAGGATGGGCGACCCAGGGAGCTACAAATGGCCAAAAACCTCTGGCTCTCACACTGTGAAATCCTCTCCTCTTGGCAGCACGTGACGTGGCCATTTAAGAGATGGCACCACATGACTCCGCCTCTACAAAGCCAGTAATAAATTGCATTCTTGGAAAATCTATATTTCAGTGGTCACATTCTTTACATTTTTCATTTATTAATCCTATCAGGAATATTCCCTCCAGGAGAAGAATAGAGGTGGAACAAAAAAAGCAAGACAAATTAGACAACTCTTTAAAAAAAAAAAAACCTCATTCAAAGGCCTGCTGTTTCCCTTGGGCACAGCTTATACATATCACTTGTGTGCAAATAAGGACGCCTGACTCAGTACAGATAGGAAAGCATCTGCTGCTCCCAGTGTCTTTCAAATACCCCCAAAGACCTCACGACATCCCAGCTGGAGGAATCTCTTCCTTCAAGGAAAACTGTAGCCAAACATTTTTTTCTTTAATCCATCCATATCGAATTCAACAAAAGTGCTGTGGGCACAAAGCATGGTTGGAAAATAGCCCAATGGAAGAGCAAGCAGGCTTGGACTGTTGGCTGACTGGTGGTGGTGAGCGTTCAGTGGGCTAAATACTGATCTGAATGTGTCAGCGGCATGGTGAATAGGGGCCTTCATTTGAGCCCGGTGCCTGGCATGCAGCAAGCTCACCACAGCTATGAGGTCACCATTGCTGTTTCCATCACCTGCTGTATTTTAGGGACAGCTGCTCATCCTCAGGGACCAACTCTCATGCTGTCTCTTCTGTTAGAAGCTACTACATCAGGGCCTTGTCTAGACTCCTGTCAAATTGAGCCACACTTCTTTCCCCTAACATTTGTTAGTCTTGGGCCTATTTTATGTCCCTTACTGGATTGTTGGATCCACAATGAACTATGATTTATAGTCACCTTTTTTACCGTTTTGGCCACCATGGCACACTGCATACAGTGACTTGCATCTAGTAGGGATACAATAAATAAGCAATATAATCTAGAAGTAGACAGTTTCCATAAGTTTTTGTTTGGTGGTCGTTTATGTCTGTGTCCTAACTCTTAGAACTTCAGAGATGAGAGGAAGATGTAATAAGCCAGATCTGCATATGGGAAGGGGAATTCTTTTCTTTGCTTTCCTTCATGCTTTTTTTAGCTTTGCGTTTTTGAAACAATGGAAAGAATCTTGAATCAAGAAATGGGTGAGGTGAAGACATGAGTTTCCAAAGTTATAATTTTTTTCACCCCTAAGATGAATAATAATTCCTATCATAACTACCCCCACAGGACCATAGTGAGGCTCAAATAAGATAATGTGCATATGCGAGCTCTTTGCTAGAAGGAAAGAATGATATGGGTGTAAGGTATTATTATCCCTTTAATCTTTCTAGTCTCATAATGGAGAAAATTTTCCAAAGACAAATTGGGAGCTCGTTTCAGTCTTTCAGCTGCCTCCTGCTACATGATGTCCATGACAATTAAACGCTGCAGAAGTGTCTGGCTGAATCCAAATAAACAGCAGCACGAAATAAATGTGTCAACGCTGTAGTGCTGCTAAAGACAAGCAGAATTCTCCTTCAGGACTCCAGGACTCAGCCACTAGCCGAGATGCCCATTTGCATAAGAACACTACTAATGCCATTCTGGGCAAGATCTTTATTTCACGTATCCAAATTTCTGCTCTTCCATGGAAGGCCGTTCTGCAGGAGGGCATGGTTGTTCCTCATGGTGGTGGAATACCAAGCCTCCAGAAGTGGATTCGGGAGCTGTGCCCTGACCTCCAACCTTTGGTACTGAGGGACTTGGTCCCCAAGCTGCTGGGAGTGATAGTGACTCATGGCTCTCAGCTGAATCTGGGCATTGCTGCAGCCTAAGAGAGGCCCTCACCCAAGGCCACACTCCCTCCCATATCCAGTGACTGGCAGTGGTGGGCAAGGGGTAGAACAAAGGCCTGCCCCCTTGTCTCAAGGTGGAATGACTCTCTGATGCAATGGTATTGCTGTTGGACGTCTCCCTTTGCTCAGGTCCACATCTTTGGCCCTCACATGTATTGTCTTTGAAAACACTACATGCAGCGTGCTCCTGCATACTGATCTCTGAGGACCTCTACCTCTGATGCCTCTCCAACAGTTTTGCTGTGGACGGATTACTGGTCTCAAGGGATAGTGATGCTCTCAGAAGCTAAATGAGAAACTTGGTGGGTCCTTCATAGATGTACATCCCCAGGCCAGCTGCCTTAGCTGTAAGCAACTGTTATGGTTAGATATAGAATGTCCCCTGAAGAGCTCATATATTAATGGTCAGAGGTGATATAATTAAGTCATGAGGGTTATAATCTCATCAGTGGATAAGTCCATTGTAATGGATTTACTGGGCAGATGGGGCTTGGCTACGGGAGGTGGGTCCCTGAGATATGGCCTTGAGAATTATATATGGTTCCTCCTCCCCTTGCTTGCTTACTCTCTTGCTTCCAGCTTCCATGATGTGAAAGCAGAGCCTTGCTCTCTCCATCTCTCTTTGCTTCCTACCACCATGAGACTGAGCTCTGCAGACCCAGCCTGACATGGATTGAACCCTGAAATCTCCAAAAGCTGTGAACAAATAAATTTTCCTTCCTCTAAGTTGTGTGGTCAGTTGTTTTGGACGACAGTAGCAACAATGTTGTCTGAAACAGCAGTAATTGGAGAACCAATTACCCCAGGAGTGGGGAATGGAATGGTTGGCAAGTTTGGGAGTAGGACAGTAAGGGCTGTGACCAGGAAAACAATAAATCTTAAAGGGCAGCAGTGCACCTGTCTTGATTTAATATTCCAAGGACACATCTCTGATTTTGCACGATGCTGATTGAAACACTGTTCTGCAAAACGAAGGGCACAGACACTCTCCGTGGTGACAATGTCTTCAGTTGCTAAATTGCTGGACTGTGATCTGAGGCCCTTCGTTCCCATCTAGTTGACGGCACATACTTGGCATTTGCATTCATTCCTGATAACTCGCTCGGGAATGGCCAGCCAACACTTTCTTCATTGTGCCGTCTCCACAAACACTCACCCTAAAGGGTTCCCAGAGGATGATTCCAGATGCAGATGGGCAAGCCAGCCCTGGATGTCACTCTGCTGGCCTTGCTGTCTGTGCAGATGTTCTCTCGATTCTATCACTCTCCCTGTATTTTCAAAGTTTATGCTACTGAATTAACTTTAACAACCAACTGAAACTCTCAATTCTTTTTCCCAGTAGAGGCCACTGAGCCAGACTTTTAGGTCCAACTCTTTCCATCACAGCTATACCTAAGGCAGGAGACATTGAAGAACAAATATCCAGTAGCTAGTACCAAACCACTTTGGCTCTTAGTCCCTCTCTGGTCTTGGTCCCTTGGTTCCAATAATTTCCTATTGCCATGTTCCATTTGGCCAAGTCCTTCCCATGTGCCCCAGTGCCAGGTGGATACTGGCTTTGGTTCCAAGGACATCAGCAAATTTGAGAATAGGATCACACCACACCCTGCATGCTTCAAGGATTGAGGTCTCATTTTTTGGACCAAATTCCAGAAGATAGATGTTGGCTTTTACATGGTAAGATTCTTCCCTGGAGCCTGAATCTCTTCCCTGCCTCTGGAGCCATCCCCCTGCTGGAACCCTAATTCTGCCCAGTTCAAGATAGGTAGTGTGTATGTGGGGGGGGGGGAGGTACTGGGGATTGAAACCAGAGGCATTCTACTTCTGAGCTACACCCCCAGTCTTACTTTATTTTTAATTTCAAAACAACAGGGTCTCACTAAGATGCTGAGGCTGACATTGAACCTATGATCCTCCTGTCTCAGCCTCCCAAGAACTTGGATTTCAGGCACCTACCATGCCTGGCTAGGTGGTCTTCTGACCACACTCCTTCCTTGTCAGGTCACCTATAAGAAACAGCTGGACAGGACTCCAAAATGTCATCTGGTCCATTCGGTCATGCTTTGCTGACAATAAAATCAGGGACTCAATCCAACAGCCCCTCAAGTCATAGCCTCCTCTTTCTCCTATTAATAAGAACAATTAAAAGTCAACTATTTCAAAGAATTTTTCCCTAATGCTATGGGTCAGGGCTGCCTTATAGGTCTAGGGAGACTATTTTTCAGATTTTTAAAAAATAACTGTTGGCTAATGGGTAGATGAAGCCTGGGCATCATTGTCAGATAGCAAAGAGGTGGCAAAGAATGAGAAGGAGACACCTGCCTATTCTTGACTTCCACGCAGTGCCAGCTGTTCCTCTGAGGCTAGGCATGGGCACCCCAGCTGCCTCCTCATTCTGTCCCAGGAAGAGCCCATATGTATTCTTCCTGGGCTAGTGTTAGCTAAGGAGCTCTGGACAGATGAAGGAAACAGGGCCTCGCCCTCCACCCAAAGCTTCGGAGTTTCTTTGCCAAGTAACCACTCTCCTAAAGTACTCCTTGTAGATCCGCCCCTGCCCAGTCGTATTGCTGCCCATGGGTCCTTGATCCAGCCCTGCTCTGTGTTTTCCTGACTTTGCACCCTTACAAACCAGCTCACCCATAGGACATGGCTATGGTTTGAATGTCTTCCCCAAAATTCATGTTGAAATTTAACTGCCATCATGACAGTATTAAGAGGTAGAACTTTAGGCTGTGATTGACTCATAGGGCAGATCCCTCATGAATGGAGTAAGCTGTCATTGTGGGAGTGGGTTAGTTATTGCGGGAACGGGCTCTGGTACAAGGACAAGTCTGGTACAAGGACAAGTTTGACCCTTATCCATGGGAGGCCTCCCACCATGCTATGATGTGGCCCTTGCCAGATATGGCCTCTCACTACTGGGCTTCCAAGCCTCCAGAACTGTGAACCAATAAACCTCTATTGTTTATAATTTAACCAGTCTGCAGTATTCTGTTATAGCATCACAATACACAGTAAGACAGACACCCCACCAGGCCCGGTGCCCAAACACATTGGAGGAGGCTGAGCATGTGGACATGCTGCTCTTTGTGGACTGGAGAAGGCCCAACCAGTAAATCTGGGAAGCCCAAGATGTGTGACAGATTTGGAGCACAATTGAATCAGCAGGGACAAAAATAATTCAAAAGGTGTCCTGCTGGGAACTCAAAAGCCACTAATAGGATGCTCTTTGCACAGAAGCACCTGCAAGCTCAGGGCACACTAGTGACAATGGCAGCAGTGCGGGGCACAGGAAGAAAGGAGAGGAAGCAGAGCGCCGGGTGCTTTGACTGGGCCACTTCTAGAATATTTAATTGAAGCAGGTAGTTTGGAGGTAGCTAGCCAAATAACGTCAAATTACCATGTGTTCTACTTCTCTGCTAAGCTAAATATAAATAAATACCTGGGAAGGAATGGGACTCCCCCAGGACTTTTGGAGGGGCTGAGAGGGGCTGAAAAGGGAGCAGTAAAATCGGGCAACTCCTAGCCAATGAGTCAACCATAATCTCAGAGGATCCCGATATTTGGGGGCCTGAAAATGCTAGTGAGGCTTCAAAGGGGGTGTGGGAACCACACGGGAAGCACGTCTCTTCCCACCCTGGTCTGGGCAGGTGCACAGAATCAATAGGGCGGACACAGACCCGCAGGACTTAGCGGGGAGAGTGGGCTGATGAATGTGCCGCAGCCCCAGAGAAGATTAATGTGTGGACAAGGGGGAACCAATGAGTGCAATTTATTTAGACTTTCAAAAAGGCTCCAAGGCCGGGCGTGGTGGTGCACGCTTGTAATCCCAGTACTTGGGAGGCGGAGACCGGAGGATCCAGGTTCGTGGCCAGCCTCAGCTACTTAGTGAGGCCCTCCACAACTTTGTGAGATCCGGTTTCAAAATAAAGAATAAAAATTAGGGCTGGGGGTGTAGCTCAGAGGTAAAACGCCCTTGGGTTCAATCCCCGGTGCTGCAAAAAAAAGAAAAAAAATTTAAAAAAAGGCTCTACACCAAAGGCTGTTTCTGAGGGCCACTGCGGAATCCTGGTTTCAAAGGACTAGCTCTTGGAGGTTAACTCCAACGAAGTTGCCTATATTTCCTTGATACTGGCGTCACACACTGTGGATGACTTGTGACATTTCTCCTGTGGAGAGGTTTTTAACCGATTCCATCTTCTCTCTCCCCTCAAGAAGGCCCCCCCTTTTTTAATCTGCCTTTTGAATTCCCATCTTGTTCCAAGTTTAACCTGATATATAATGTATGTATTTATTTTGGGTACTGGGGATTGAACCCAGGGGCATTCTACCCCCAAGCCACACCCACCCCCTAGCCCTTCTATTTTTTTATTTTGAAACAGGGTATCGCTAAGTGGCTTGGGGCCTCACTAAGTTGCTGAGGCTGGCCTTAAATCTGCGATCCTCCTGTCTCAGCTTCCCAAGTACTGGGATTACAGGTGTGCACCACCATACCTGGCTGATATAAAATTATAAGTAATAATTATTTGTGTGTGTTGTCCCCATAGTAGACAGAGAACTGATGTAGACCTTGGACAGGGATGATATCCTATCCATGTTAGTATCTTATCCAGAACCACTGACCAGGATTTCCTAGCCCTAAGTCAGAGGAGACAGAGGCCTCAGACCCCGTACTGCTCACCACCATGTTCTACTGCTGTGGGTGCTGCATGAACACCCCAAATTCAGCATGGCCCACTCTGAAGCCACCCCCATCACACATGCCGCTCTTCCTAAGCCACCTCTTGGTAGGCGGTACCCCTCTGTCCAAACGCGCCACAGGTCCCAGCCAGTGTGCAGAGCTTTCCCAGCACCCCACCTCGCCCTTCGTGCCACCATCTGTCCCACCTCCCCAGCGTCGAAGCTTCTTAGACACGTCTTGATAGCTGTTGCCATTGCTCCTATTAGATCACCTGTTTTACCTGCTGTAATGAAATCCTACTTGTCCTCTATATCTCAATTCAGGAACCATCTCCTCTGAGAAAATTTCTCTGAACCCCTAGCCTGGTTTACTACCTTTCATATGTACTCATTCATTCATGCAAGGATTTACTGAGCAGCTACTACGTGGCAGGAGTGATGTTAGGCTAGAGCGATACAATAGTGAACAAGACAGGCATAATCTCTCCTCTCATAGGGCTGAGCATCTAACAAGAGGCACAGATGCGCTGATGAAGAATTATAAAAAGTTTAACAATTGTTAAAATTAATGTCCCCTTCTGCCACAGGGCCTTTGTATATACAGCTCCCGCCCCTCTGGAACTCTCTTTCCCCTTTGTCTAATACTCCTTCATATTTATTGTAACTTGAGGGTTTTTTTTTTTTGCGGTACTGGGGATGGAACCCAGGGGCATTGTACCTCGGAGCTACACCCCCGGCCCTATTTTTTATTCTTTATTTTGAAACAGGGTTTCACTAAGTTAAGAGGGCCTCACTAAGTAGCTGAGGCTGGCCGAGAACCTGCAATCCTCCTGTCTCAGACTCCCAAGTACTGGGATTATAAGCGTGCGCCACCACGCCCGGCTGTCTCCTTCATATTTAAACTCAATTAGTTCCCCAGGCTACATCAAATCCCCCTCCTTTACGCTTGTGTCACCATTTGCACGTCTTCCTGAAGCATTTACACCACTATAATTTTATGCTTTGTGTATCATTACTTGGCTAATGGCCACTAACTCCTGTAGACTGTAAGCTTCCTAAGTACAGGGCTGTGCTCACCCGGACAAACCTCACAGAGACCCAACAGGTGTTTGTTGTGGAGAGGATAGGCCGGGAGCCAAAAGGAGGAGGACCCAGTCTGGTTTGGGGCAGGGACTCTAAAGGGAGGGAGTTAGGAAGGCATCAGGCCCAGTGTTTTCAAGCAGTGATCTGCAGAGTGGGGTACGTGTGGCCTGAGGGGGACACAAGATGCACTGGGAAGCTGGAAGGAAAAACTAGGTCTGTTAATGCTCAGTCTAACTGAATAAGAAAGAAGTTCAGCCCTGCTGTTATCTAAGAAACAGACTAAACCCGCGGCTCGCTCAGCATGTGGAGGGCCCCGCGCCCTGCGACGCACATGGTGTATCCCGAAAGAAGCATGGCCGGGCCCAGTCTAAGCTAATGCTTGCTACAGGAAACACGGCTCCAAGAGTTTCCGGCAAGGAAGTCCCAGACTGAAGGTCACACTGATAATGGAAGTACAGGTGAACACACGCTTTCTTACCGACACTTCCCCGGCCTTAGACACACTCTTTGTCAGCCTCATTATGACATGAAAACAATGACTTCATCAGACCTGACAAGAATATTGCCAAAGGCATGCAAAATTATCACCGCGTCTTTTGAAGTCTGGATTTGCATACTCTTTTGTTAATGTTGAACCTGCCCTGTTTAAGGCGCTCCCCATCCTGAGATATTGGATAATGGGGGTGATGCACAAGTACAGTTTATAAGTAAATGTGCACACCTGGAGTATGTATGTAGGTATACATACATTGGAGCCTGTTACGCCCTGGATCTGGCATGTTCCCCAAAGGCTCATGTGTGGAAAGCATGGTCCCCAGGCAATGATTGGATCACGAGGGCCTTGACCTTGTCAATGGATAAACCCATTGATGACTGGGAAGTGCGACCTAGTTGGAAGAAGCAGGTCACTGGGGGCGTGCCCTGGAAGTGTTTATCTTCTCCCTGGCCCCTTCCTCTCTCTCTCTCTTTCTGCTTCCCAGTTGCCATGAGCTGAGCAGCTTTCCTCTACCATGCCTTTCCAACATCATGTTTCTGCCTTGGAGCCAACCATGGACTGAATCCTCTGAAACTGTGAGCCCAAACAAATCTTTCCCCCTCTAAGTTGTTCTTATCAGGTTTTTTTGTCACAGTGAAGAAAAGCTAACATAGAGTCTACAAGACTTTTGCTTCCTTATTTGTTCTCATTGAGGAGTAGGACTGAGACTATGGAAACCATACCACTAAACAACTGAGAAAAGTTTAATATAGTTGAACTGGGGAGTGAGGGTAGTGTTGAGAAATTAGACTCGACAGATAATACTTTGGCTGAAATCAGTGGTTCCCTTAGTGTGGGTGTTGAGGGTAACATGTCCTGAGAGCTACATGGTGTATCCTAAGAGAAGTACAATGGATACTATGATATCGCTATCAACTATTAATACACAGTGTGGTAAATACTATGATATATAATAACTTGTTTTAGAAGTTTTTAACCTGATGTCTAGGGTTAAATTATATACAGTAATTCACATATATCAGTATTTTGTGGAGATTATTTACAACCTTCATACAACTCTCTAAAGATCTATGTCTTAGTAAATGTTAAGAACTACTGAGTTAATTAATGGCCCTGTTCTCCCAACTAAGCTGTGTTCCCAATAATTCTCATCTTTAGCCAGGCATCAGAGTGCGCTCCTGTAACCCCAGTACTTGGAAGGCTGAGAGAGGAGGATCCCAGGTTCAAGGCCAGCCTCAGCAACTTAGAGAGACCCTCAGCAACTCGGCAAGACACTGTTTCATAATAAAAATAAAAAGGGCTGGGGGGTGTGGCTCAGTTAGAACACCCTTGGGTTCAATCCTCAGTACAAAAAAAATTCTCATGTTTATGATCATCATCACAATAGGTATGAGACAGAACTTCAACAACTATTGAATGAATGAATGAATGAATGATTCATATTCTACTCCCTTTTCTTCTGGCATCAAAAGACAAAGGAACCAGAAAATAAACTGCATACAGCTACCTGGTTCTCATTCATGTACAGAGACTCTTGTGGATTTCATTCCTCTTACACTTACCGGCATTCACTGTAACCACACACCAGTCACTCAGCCCTCTTAAGACCTGGGAGATAGGTGCCATCATTGTCCTATTTTCTGATGGTGACACCATACCGGGAAGTGAAGTAGCTTGATAAAGTGCTGCCGCAGTGAAGTGGCAGAGGCAGGAGTCAAAGCCAGTCCAGCTGCAGAGTCGGTGCTTGTAACCACCATGCAGAGGCAAGACCCGCATGTCGGCCTGCATCACTAAGGGGTCAGTGATATCGGAGGATGCTCTGTGCAACCTGACAGCAAAGATGCCCTCCACACCCTCCCTTGCCCCTTGCCAAAGAATGCCCTTCAAAAGCAAAGTAGGGAAGAGCCAAGAGAGACTCAAAGGGCTTGGTTTCCTGCAGCTGCACATGAGAGGGCTTGAGTGGACAGCTCTACTTTCTAAGGCAAAGCCATGAGGTTATATTAATGTTTTATTGTGGAAATTCTCATATACAAAAGTATAGAGAAAAACAAACCTACAACAACCATGGACACATGGCTGGTCATGTCCACCACAGTCTCATTCCCCTGTTTTATCATTTTTAAGTAAACCCTGATATTGTATGACTTCATAATGGGATTTTAAAATGTTGGGCTGCCCACTTGCAAACTGTCTAGAATTAAAATCCGGAGACTTGAATCGTAGACTTGCTGCTACAATTTTCTAGCTCTGTGTCCTTGGGCAATGACCTCTCTGAGCTTCAGTGGCAGCAGGCATAAATTATGGATGGCAATACCTGTTTCACCACATGGTTTCGAGGATTAGATAACCCAACATGAGTGAGAATAATGTTTAAACTGTAAGGTCCTGACTGAACCTCAGCATAGCCCCACTTTCATCTTGCCCCACCACAAGGACTATGACAGCTTGTTTTATGGGTCAAGTTGGCTAGACTATGGTGATCCGTTGTTTGGTCAACAGCAGTCTAGATGTGACTGCAATCCATTGGTGTGTGTGTGTGTGTGTGTGTGTGTGTGTGTGTGTGTGTGTGTTGCTGGGGATTGAACTCAGGGACATTCTACCTCAAAACCACACCCCCAGCCCTTTTTATTTTTTGTTTGGAAACAAGGTCTCGCTATGTTGCTGAGAGTCTCACTATGTTGCTGAGGCTGTCCTCGAACCGGTGATCCTCTTGATTCAGCCTCCCAAGTACTGGCACGTGATACCACACCTGGCTTCACCAACTTTAAGCAAAGCAAATGACCCTCCACAATATGAGTTATCCACTCACTTGAAGGTCTTCAAAGCAAAGAGATTCCCTGAAGAAGGAATTCTGCTCCAGACTGTAGTAGAAATTCAGCTTGTGTTTCAGTCTTTGGACTCAACATTGCAACATCATCTCCAAGCCTGCTACTTGCCAGCCCCACCATGGCATCTGGCTTGAAGTTGGGATTGGCCAATGGGGGTCAGCAGGTGATGGAGGGAGAAGAGAGAGGGAGGATGGGGTGTTCATCCCCACAGCCTGTCTACCAAGGTGGTCCTCTCCCCTCCCCAGGTCCTGCTCTGCTTCCTCATTTCCCTAGCACTGGGGTAACTGGGCTCTCCCTACAGTGCTCCCAGCCCTGGCCACTATCCCTTGAGCCTCTATTCCTCACACTGAGTATTGCCCACTTGCAAACAGCCCCTTCATTAAACTCACCTCAGTTATCCAGTTCGAGTGTGCCATCTGTTTCTTGCTGGGAACCTGACTAATACAGATGATAGAAAAATCAATTTAAGCCAGGCGTGGTGGCGCACGCTTGTAATCCCAGTACTTTGGGAGGCAGAGACCGGAGGATCCGGGTTCGCGGCTAACCTCAGCTCTCGCTCTCTCTCTCTCTCCCTGTCTCTCTCTCTCTACTTAGTGAGGCCTCCGCAACTTCGTGAGACCCGGTTTCAAAATAAAGGACAAAAAATAGGGCCGGGGGCGTAGTACGGAGGTAGAACGCCCCTGCGTTCAATCCCCGGTACCGCAAAAAAAAAAAAAAAGAAAAATCAATTTAACACAGAATCTGTGCTAGGTTGATTCAACACATTCACTAAGAATTCTGTTAGGAAAACTTCAAGTGCTCCTCAATATCAATTTTCCCAAGTTCTAAAACTATCATGTTCCCAGCTCTCCAGCTCTCTGGTTTGGACTTAGAATGTGCCCCTAGACCTCATGGACACAAAGCAGCCATGTTGGAGGCTGGGCTTGGTTCCTGAGGAGGGGTTCCTGGGGGGTGTGGCCTTTGGGATTATATATGGTTCCCTTCCCCTTGATCCCTCTCTTGCTTCTAGCCTCTGTATTGTGAGAGCAGAGCTCTCTCTCTCTCTCTCTCTCCTCTCACACCATGCCCTGAGCTCCACAAATGTCACCTGGCCTAACATGAACTGGACCCCTGAAATCTCCAGAACTGTGAGCAAATCAATCTTCCTTCCTCTAAGTTGTGGTGTTCAGGTGTTCTGGATTACAGCAGTGAGAGTGCTGACTGAGACCCCAAACTACCATGCTCCCAGCTCTCCACCTCTCTGGAAAACTCAGCGAATGTCTCATCCTTGCCTTCCATCTCCTCCCCTTCCGAAGGAGTCCCCAGCTAGGCATGAGACCCTTGAAGATCCCTCAAGTCCGCCCTTGACCTTTACGGCATCTTGGCAGGAGGACCCACCCTTCCCCTTCTCGGGGGCTCACACCATTTCCTTCTTTCTGTGTCGTCCCACTGCATCTTCTTTCCCAGTCCTCAAAGTCTCCTCCCATGGGGGTCCCACTAGCTTAGTCTCTGCTAGCAGTTCCCTGACTGCACACCCCAGCCCACCCTCCCTCTCACATGCAGAAATACTTCACTGATTTCAACTTCTTTTATCACTTTTATTTTAGATATGGTGATTCACCAGTCTGGCCATTTCTGTAGCACTCCACAGTTAATTTCCCGAGCTAATTGGATATCCCTTCACTTCTCCACTACTCCCATAGTGTGGCTCCCACCACCCTTCGTTCCCATAAATATTTATAACTCCACTCCAAATATCAGCAATATGTTTTGAAAAACACGTCCAATTGTACCAGGAATCTGATATTATATTCAGAGCTAGTCACTGCCTTTCCTTCTCTGGCAGCTTACTTTGGAAGCTGGAAAACATCTCTTCATGTTTATTAAAAAAAAAATGAATTAAAAATTTGACCTCTATTCACCTCCCTTCACAGCACTGTGTGGAAATTTTGCTTTAAATAATTAAGAGCACTAATAAACTACAAAGCAGCCCTTCTACCTTGCTATAGCAAGAGATGTCCATTCTAATGAGACATTGATACAGCATAGCAATTTTGATGTTCCCTGATTTCATTAAAATGGGATTACGTGTGGGTGTGTGTGTAGCCATAAGTACAAACTCAGAGACCAAAAAGTACAAACGTTGTTTGAAAGCTAATTAAAATGGCCTTCAGGATTCGGGGACAGCAAGAAAGTAAACAGTGTCTCCCTGCCAACCACCCTGTCTCTGCCACCAGCACATAGTTTGGAGTCAACCAGCATTTCCACTTTGGGAGTTTATAACTCAGCTGGTTAAATGGTCTGTGGACATGAAAGTGACCAACCCTAGAGACTTCTGTCATCTGGGGCGACTTTGATATCTTCCCCCACTCAACCTCTACTAGGTCACGGCACCTAGAAATAGGGGACCCTCTTTGGATAAATCCATTCTGTTTATGTGACCTGAAGAAGGGTTTCCTACTTAGAAGTGGGGAGAGGTAACCTGGGGCCAGGCTGAGACCTGTTGGGGACCCTGCAGGGACCTGAGCATCCCGGTCAGCTGAACCCCCATCACTACCACCACCGCTGGGCCTGAGCCTCCACCTGCTCTGATACCCAGCTGGCCTCACCCGCCACCACCTGGTCTCACCCCCCCCCCCAAGCTTCCCTGATTTCCTACCTGGCTTCACTCCCCACCTAGAGGAGGTGACAAGAAACAGAAGTCCTACAAGGTCCCCACGGCTGTTAAGACTAAAGTGGTTTCCCTTTTTATTCATGAGCCATCAGTGTCCTCCCTCAGGAGTCACTCAGAAAGAAGAGGGGAAGAGCGAAGAACTCCTCCTCCTCTGGACTCGGGTCTCTATCCTGCTCTCTCTACCCTCCTGCTCGGCAGCCGCCTTCCTCCCCTCCTCCACCGTGCCTCAAACCCACGTGGAAACAGGGACTCACACGGCCAAGGGAGATCAAAGAAGGCTAACAAGGACGTCTTGTCTTCCATGATTTTTCTCTGGCACTAAGCAGCAAGGCTCTGTGGGGAGTATGTCTTGGGGATATTCAGTTCTTTTTTTTTTTTTGGTACTAGGGATTGAACCTAGAGGCATTCAACCCCCAAGCTACACCCCCAGGCCCTTTTATTTTGAAGCAGGGTATTGCTAAGTTGCTAAGAGTCTTGCTAAGTTGCTGAGGCTGGTCTCAAATCTACAATTCTACTGTCTCAGCCTCCCAAGTACTGGGATTACAGGCGTGCACCGCCACACTAGGCTCAGTTCTTTCTTACTAGTTTGTCTGCAGCACACCTTGGGAAGATTCTGGACTTCAGGGTCAGGGGGATTGGATACCATATATTCTGGGTGATGTAGGGTATCATTTAAAATCCTGGGTCTATAGTTGGGACAATAATAGGGCCTAACAATGAGATAATTGTGAGAACTCAGTTAGACAATGAATGCAAAGAAACTTTAGGCAGGTCTTGGCATAGAGCAGGTCTTCGATCACAGGGAAAGGCATGTTATCTTCCTAAATCATAACAAAGCCACACATTTACATTTTCTTTGGAAACTAATAGGTAAGTGTCTACGATGAACATAGAAGTTGTGAGACTTAACGAGGGGGAAACTCTTTCTTGGAAACTTTGCGAAATGGTTGAAGTGACTTCACTAAAAAACCTCTACCTCCTAGTTTCCTAAAAGCTCTCATGGGCACAGTATTCTCCCTAGCATTTCAATTCCCCCAGCTGCATGGGGAGCCAATCTCTTTTTAAAAATGGATCAGAATCTCAAACAGGGACACGATCCTGTTTCTAGGCTTAGTTATGACAGTTCTTCCCACGAATTCCACAGGACTTAGACCATGTCCACGCTTGCCCTACTATATAGCCTATTCGTCCCACAACAGTGAGAGTTTATTTTATTTATTTATTTTTTAAATGAAGCAGACAGTGTCACTCCTCTGCTCACAAAGCCCCAGGAGCGCCCCATCTCACTCAGGATAAAATCCCATGACTTCATGGCTACCTACAAAGCTGTCTCTTCAGCACATGGCGACTGCAAGACCTGGCACTTGCCATTCTTGGCCTGGAAATTCTCTTTTCCACCACAAATGACTTTCTATGTCACTTCCTTAAAAACTCTTCTCGAATGTTCCCTCATCAGTGAGACCATCCCTAAGTACCAAAAAAGAAAGAGTTCACACCCACCCACACATACACATACATCATTACTCTCCAGATATTTATGCTGATTTGTATTTCTTTATAGCACACATTACCATCTGAAATACTATGCATTTTTAAAGTAACAGACTTTATTCATAGAGCAGTTTTAGGTTTCCAAAAAAATAAGCAGAAAGTATGGAAAGTTCCCATAGACCCTATTACCCCACAGACACATAGTTTCCCTATTATTAACATCTTGCATGAATGTGACACACTTGTCACAATTGTTGAACCAATATTGATCCAGTATTATTAACTGACGTCCATAGTTTACACTCGGGCTCGTCTTCCTGTCGTACAGTTCTATGAGTTTTGACAAATTCACAAAGTCATGTATCTGCCATTATGATTTCATACAGAATAGTTTCACTATCCTAACACTCCTTGAGCTCCACCCATCCATGTCCCCTTCCTCCCTCCCCCCAACTCTTGTCAACTACTGATTTTTTGCCTTTTCCAGAATGTCACATAGTCGGATCCTACAGTAGGTAACCTTTTCAGACTGACTTCTTTCACTTAGCAGGATACTTTGCTCCTCCGTGTCTTTTGTGGTTTAATAGCTCATGTCTTTTTAGAGGTGAATGAAATTTCATTGCATGGATGAGCCACTGTTTATCCATTTATCTGCTGAAGGACATCTCGGTTGCTTCCAGTTTTTAGTAGTTGTAAACATTGTGTGGGGACATGCTTGCTGGATCATATGGTAAAAACTTGAACAGCTTTGTAACACACTGTTAAACGCCTTCCAAAGTTCTGTACCAGTTTGCATTCCCACCAGCAAAGAATGGGAGCTCTTGCAGCTCCCTATCTTCACCAACATTAGATGTCGCCAGCGTCTGGGAATTTAGCCATGCTAATAGGTGTGTAGTGGTATCACATTGTTGTTTTAATTTGAAGTTTCCCTAGAACCCAGCCTACCAGTGGTACAGAGAAGTTGAACGCTCCTGTCCCATAGGTTGTGTGTTATCATCTCTGCTGTGTTCAGGGCCTGGTGAAGTACTGGGCACTGAGTACATGCTCAGTGAATGCATGGGCATGGAGTGGGTTGATGGACAGAGGCAGAGCTCTCACTTTGGTTACTGGCAACTGGTTACAGGTGCTGAGGTTCTTCTGATCCCGGAGAGGACTCTCCTTGCAAAGGCAGTCATAGGAAGTCATAGGCAGTCATAGGAAGTGGTTTTGAAGGCAAGTTTGCTTCCATTCCCAGTAGCCCCTGAACAGCTCTATAGATCCCAAGCTCTATGCACCCTGGGCTACACACCTGTCTGAGTTCATCTTGGGCCCCAATGAGACACAGCCCCTTGGGATCAATTTGTATTACCAAAGACCAGATAAGCTGCACAGGTTTGATTCAAACGCCAGAGACCTGGTCCAGCTGTCCTGAGCGCTCTGTTTCTTCTTCTTCATCTGTGTCTGCAACATCCATTTTGCCCGGGGCCTGCTTATACCCAAAGTCAGCCCCCATTCACTAGTTTCCATAGGAAATCAAATCCAAGCATTTTATAGAGTTTAATGATATTTGTGAAGATGAATAGCATTGTATGACAGATGATCTCCCTCCCTTTGTTAGCTTCTTCTTTTTCACTCTTCCTCCCAAAGACAAAATAAAGGTATGAATGGAGTTTATTCTCTTCTTTTCCTAAACAGAATAATATTGGCTCTTTCTTGGAAATGTTGGCACCAGAGAACAGTCAGACTTCAGAGGACCTGACTGCACAAGTCAGCTTATCAGGACATTTTCTCCAAAGAGGCAAGTCTCTCCCTAAGATAATTTTTTGAAGCAACTACAAAGAGGATAGCAATCCACCCCCACCATCTTGTCGTGCCTGGGACCTGCAGCTGAGTGGAGTCAGGCATTTGTCATAGACTCTCCTGCCCCAGAGTCCAGGTGCTCATGACTGAGCTCTGCAATAAAAGAGCAAGTCAAATCCCAGAGAGTGTTTTCATCATTATCTCTGCAGAGCCCTGAGAACCCAAGGCACCCACCATATTGGTCCCAGCAGCTCTGCAATGGTGGGGGATAGTGCCAGGGGCTTCAGAAATGCCACTCGGTAGCTCCCTTGCTCAGATACTAGGCCTTGGAGTCAGACATCAACTGGTGGCCGCTGCCATGGTGACCCAGGTGCCCAGGTGGAGAGTTCATGCCTAGGTGATGTTTTTGGAGTTGACCTGATCTAGCATCCTCCAATGAAAAGGGCAAAGAAAACTGCAGGCCCCACTGTGTAGCTAAGAGAACTAATGCATAGTTAGTTCATGAGACACCCTTACCTCCAGGGGACCTAAATGTTCTTGGGGAGATGTAAGCATTCAAAAGATTAATGAGCTAGGCGTGGTGGCACACACCTATAATGTCAGTACTTGGGAAGCTGAGACAGGAGGATCGCAGGTCCGAGGCCAGCCTCAGCAACTTAGCAAGACCCTTAACCACGTAGCAAAATCCTGTTTCAAAATAAAAAGAGGAGGCTGGGGGTGTAACTCAGAAGTAGAACAACCCAGTGCGGAGGTAGAACGCCCCTGGGTTCAATCCCTGGTACCGCGAAAAAAAAAAAAGAAGTAGAACACCCCTGGGTTCAATCCCCAGTACCCCCCAAAAAAAAAAATAAGATTAACGATCCATCGTAGGATCTCAGCAGGGGACAGCAGGGCGACCTAATGGGAGTCTGAGTGTCAGATTTCTATAACAAATGGGAAACAATCCATAAATGAAACATGTGCTCTGCCAATTTGTCTTCCACAGCACAGAACAGGGTGGCTTGTCTTGCTCAAGGTTATTTAAGAATAACTTCAAAGCATGGAGAAAAGAGAGGGTGGCTCACCTGGCCCCCTTGCTTTCTCTACTGCTCTCCCATCTCTCTTTCTCCTTCCCCTCTGGGGGCACAGACAGGGGAACAGTGTTACAAAGGTTCTTTTTGCTGACCCAGGAAGGGCAGAAATCGCTCCACTTCTGAGTCAAGATACTCCTGAATTTCCATAGCAACGTCTTCATCCCTCCATCATTCCTAGAACTCCCAGGCAACTGGGTTGAAGCATGTGAACTAAGACCTGGGTATCTATGGGCAGAGTACCAAGAAGATCAAAGCCACTTCTGAAAGGTTAAAAGTCCTGTTCCTATCAATCTCAGAGCAAGCCAGTGGCTTTATAGCCTATGAACAACTTCACCACGTTCCCATCTACTCCCTGCTCATTGTGGTCTCATCAATATCCTCCTATACCCTCCTTAAGTCGTAAATAGATGAGCCGCAAATGAGAACGATAGGAAGTCTACAGAAAGAGAGTTGAGAGTTCAGTGCTGTTGTAAGCTCCACTCCATGTCGATACTAATTTGTTTCGTCTAATGATCTGCGTGGGAATAAGCATAAAGAATAAAGGAAAGTTGGTGTTCGTGGTGATAATTCTTGAACTTGAGTTCACGGGAACCAGCAGCTCCCATGGAGACCCTTTGGTCCATGCTGGCCTCGCTCCCAGGGTCGTTCTAGCATCCCCCCATCCAATGTTGCCTCCAGCCAGAGCGTGGCCAGGTACAGGAGACTCCTGGACCTCACGCTCTCTCCCCTATTACCCCCATAACTGCTGCTTCCTCGCTAGCTTGCAGGAATGAGGTTCTAATCAGCTTCCCAATGGCTGGATGCTTTGACCTTGGGGTCTTTTCTCTGCACCATCCACTCTCCCTGCTTCTCTTCTCCACATTAAACTCTGGATTTCCTCTTCTGTGGGTTCTTCAATACTTTGTAGCTTTCCTTCATACTGTGTGCTGTGTAATTTTTAAATCTTTTTTATTATTATATTATCTTTTTTTCTTGTACACACACACACACACACACACACACACACACACACACACACTCACACAATATCTCTACCCAGTTTGGTACTGGGGATTGAACCCAGGGGTATTCTCCCTCTTGAGCTACACCCCCAGCCCTATTTCTTATTTTGAAACAGGGTCTCACTAAGTTGCAGAGGGCCTCACTAAATTGATGAGGCTGGCTGCGAACCTGCGATCCTCTAGTCTCAGTCTCCCAAGTACTGGGATTATAGGCATGCTCCACCACACCTGACTGTTAGCATTCTTTTACCTACACAGTTACCTGCTTCCTATCTCATTTTCTACTATCCTGTGATGAGGACCTTAGATTTATAGTGCCCACACTTTCTTAAACCAAGTAATATTGGGACTTCCTTCATTCATGGTCTTTTTTTCTTCTATAATTTTATTTTATTGTACACTTTTATTGGTGTATTATAGTGTCACATCATAATGTAGGTCAGAGTGATAGTGATCTACATGCACACAGCACTTAGTGAGCTTCCCCCACCAGCTCCCTCCCCACTCCTTCCGCTTCCCCATACCTGATACTGAGATTGGCATTGGTATTTTCACAGATCATTCATAGTCTTTTGACTTTGGAGCATGTTCTCTTAATCCAAGGCCTGGTTATGGTACTGAGTGTCTAGAATCAGTTCTGACATCAGCATTTAGTTGCTGTATTTCCCTAGACTTCTAGACTGCCCATCTTTCTGCATGCTACTTTGTTTGTTTGTTAAGACCTTTGTACATTTGTTCCACCCTTACCCTGCTTGCATCAAGCATTCTGGGCCTAATCAGTTCCACTCAACAATCTCCCTGGGCTACATGCCCGGACATCAAGACTCCCATTCCTAAGCAGAGTGTGGCGGCACATGCCTGTAATCCCAGTACTTGGGAGGCTGAGACAGGAGGATCTCAGGTTCAAGATTAACCTCAGCAACTTAGTGAGACCCTTAGCAACTTACCAAGACCCCCAGCAACTTAGTGAGAACTTATTTTTAAAAAAAAGGTGTGTGGGGGGTGTTGGGGTATAGCTCAGAAGTAGAACGTCCCTGGGTTCGATCCCCAGTACCAAAAACAAAAACAAAACAAAACCCTCCCCATCCTTCCTTCCAATGTCAGAGGGAGGCAATTTGTTTTATTTTTAGACCCAAAGTATAAAATGAACCCACATTTAGAATCATTCTAGCAGTTATTTTGGAAACTGTTTATAGCAGTGGTGTTTGCCCTTGATCAACAAAGCTAAAATTTGAACATGACCTTCCCAACTTCAAGCCTGAAAATGAGAAAAACCTACAAATTGAAAATAATGAAAAAGATTAGTAATGACTAATGCATGCCAAATTCCTTTCATGATCAAAATAGATATTTTTGAAGTAACTAACAAAACTCAATAAATACACATGATCCCATTTGAATAGAATTCAAAGATACTTTTGTTTTAGAGTTTCCTTGTTTTTCTGGGCTCATATGGAGGGCCACAAGATCAAATATCCTCAGCCTTTATTTCTGTTATTTGATTTAGAGGACTGCTCATCAAAGAGGCAAATGTATAGAGAGCTGAGGCTGAGTGGGTGAGAAGCCCAAATTGATGGCATTTAATATTTCCATAAGACATCAGGGGTTGTCTAAGGTTTTTTTTAAATTTATATCAGTCTTTTCTCAAAATAACTTTTCTCCTGACTCTAGACTATTCAGATGAATTTAATACTATTAGAATATTTTCAAAATGTTCTCAGTTATTCTCGCCTGTTCTCCAGATGAACCTTATAATTATGTTGCCAAGTTAAAAAAAAAAAACTTGTCCCATCAGACTATTGATTGGGTTTTAAGAAATGAACAAACTAATGTGGGAAGAATTAACATTTTTAGAGTATTCAGTTTTGTTATCTAGAAACATGGCATATGTCTCTGTCACTTTAAAGTTTAAGTTTATAAGTAGTGAGTATATTTGGTATTTTTTTCTCCAAATTATGCTAATTTTCTGCTTTCTTTTTTTTAAAAAAAGATTTCTGCCGTTACCTCTGCCATTTCATTCCTTCTATTTTCCTAAGACCTTTTAAAATTCTTACTATTCACTTTTTTATCCAAAATAAGAAAATTGTTTATGAGTTTATTCATTAGTAAAACTTTGGCTGCCTTCCATTAGACTTTGATGTGGTAATTGGTTTTATTATGCCCCCTTGTTTTATAATTATAGTTGTCATATTCTGTTTGATTCAACAATATATTGAATTTTTGTGTGTTTTATCTTAACTGACTGCATGTCTAGATTTACTTCTTTAAACTTTTATTATTTGGGAGATAGAGAATATGACCAGGAAACATTAACTATGCTAATAATACCAATAGCTACCAAATACTGAGGTTTATTTTGTACCAAGCCATTATGATAAGCTCTATAAATACTCATTGACTCCTTACAACATCCATAAAAGTTAGTTGTAAATAGTCATAATATATAGATTAAGAAACCAAGGTTCAGTTAGTAAGCCAGAATGTGACCCCAAAGTCCATGCATCGTTGTGTGGTTCTCATAATAATTTCCACTCATTTGAATTTGTTAAGGTCATCACTGGGCCTGGTATTTATGATCAGCTTTGTCAATGCTCCACAGATGCTTGATAAGAGCTGTTTACAGGTACTGACTTTCAAGTAGATCTGTTCATTAATATCCTCTTTGCCTTTACTTGTATTGCCTACTTCCTCAAAGAGTGAGAAGTTGATTAAAATCCCAATGACTGTGCTTCTTTCAGTTTCCATTGATGGTGACTAGAACATGTAAGCCTGTTATATTTGGTAGAAATCTATTCCTTCACTAAGCCTATTCTCCACAGCTTCGATTCTATCTTTTACTACCTCCAGAGTGAATTTTTAAAATATTTTTATTAGTGCATTGCAATTATACATTATAGTGAGGTTCGATGTGATATATACATGCACACAGCACTTGGTGTACTTCTCCCGGCACCCCACCCTGCTACCTCCTTCTCCCACCCCAGACATGCTAGCAAAACTGGTAGGAATACCTTTATATATTACCAAAGCATTATTTGAATGGCTTCCTTTCTCAATCCTCCTTTTTTCCCCTCCCTACCTCCCTCCTCTAATCCCCTTCTACAATTCTGCTGGTCTCGCATCACATTTATCCAAAGTCCCTTATGTTTCCTGTTTCTTCTCTGGCTTCCACATACGAGAGAAAACATACAACCCTTGATTTTCTGAGACTGGCTGATCTCACTTAGCATACTATTCTCTAATTCCATCCATTTTCCTGCAAAAGACTTAACAGTAAAAAAAATAATAATAACCCAAACCAAAAATGGGCAATTGAAATGAATACACTTCTCAAAAGAAGAAATACAAGCCGGGCGTGGTGGTGCATGCTTGTAATCCCAGTACTTGGGAGGCTGAGACTGGAGGATCCGGGTTCGCGGCCAGCCTCAGCTACTTAGTGAGGCCCTCCGCAACTTAGTGAGACCC